>JAHREE010000405.1:140521-153586 GCA_033628505.1 Tringa tobata | reverse complement strand
GGGACCGGGGGCTTTTCCTCAGCGTCCCGGCACCCGGGTTCTCGGCAGCGGGAGGGCCGCGGCCTGTCCCTCCCCTCAGGCCTGGGAGGGAAGGGGAAGGCGCCTTTGGGGATGCAAAGCCAGGCCCTGAGGTGATGGCCATGCCTCTCCCCGGGGGCTCACAGAGGGTACCTGGATCGATCTTGGGGTGTTTCCAGCCCCTGTGGTGAGCGCCCAGGGTTGGGGAAATGGAGGTGACTGGGACCTAACCCCCTCCATCCCTCTGCCAGGGGCCTGGGCCTGCTGCAGCCTTGGGGTGGCCACAGTGGCCCCCGGGGCACTGATGGAGGGAAGAGCCAGTCGCCATTATGGGAGCTGCTTTGGTGCAAGACTTTGGTCAGGTCTCGTCACGTTTCTGTGAGAAATCTCCCTGTGGATGGTAGATACCTTCACACTGGAGCAGATGGGGTACTGTGAGGTTTCTGTTCTGTTTTCAGAGAGCACAGGTTTGGGATACTTTGTTTGTTTTTAAAGAATGTCTCCAGAAGACTAACCACAGAGTTGCAGTGTTTTTAACCCGAAAAGACGGCGTGATCCAAACATACCTTTTGTTTGCTTTCTCTCTTACCCATTTCAGAGGAAAACACGCTCAGTGCAGCAACAGGCTTGTGAGTCGAAAGTAGGCACAGAACTACACATGTTCCTAAACTTGGGTGCGTTTTATTTTGCCATATATAAAGGAATTTTACTAATACTTAAAGTGACATGACACAGCAGTGTAAGTTCTCCAGTTCTCCACACAAGTCATGGAACACGTAGCAGACATTGGTCTGTGACTCCGTCTAGCGCATACTAAGACTTTGTGGTTTTGTCCTGCTAACAAGGACGAAAAGAACAAAAGGGCAAAGTAGAGAATAGCAAACAACAGTTGTATTTAAAGCCATTACTTTGCCCTTAGTTCACCTCCGCTGTTCCTAATATTGTCAGGTTTCCAGAGCTCAGTGGTGTCTCTTAATTTGGAATTTCCTTGTTTGTTGAGGTCAGCCCGTGAGGCTTATTTTAATCATTTTCTTTACTCTTCATGCAATCTCTTATTGCAAACAGGAAAAAAATAATAATTTTAAAACGTTGAAAAATATTAATTAGGCAGAGAGGGAATATTGCCTAGGAATATCAGGTTTCAGAGTAACAGAAATGTCTTCCCTGTGTCAGCATAGCCGTGGCTATTTCCTTCACTTACTGCCGTCGTTATTGTGGTTGTGCCAGCACTGCATGGGAATTCGTGAAGTATGCAAAAATAAAGCACTCATTGCCCTGGAGAAGTTAAAGACACAACCTCAGGAGAATCTCCAACTGCTCTGCTAATATAACCTAAATAAGAGGTGTAACCTTGTTTGGCATTCCTGCTGGTCCCATGTGACATGTAGTAATATGCTTAAGTCCCCAAATACTGTTGTAAATCTGGCCCATAATCTACAGCACAGGAGCAGCAGGGATCTGGGAGCAACATCTGCTCTGAGCGAGCACACCGACTACCTCTTAATACATCATGCTGCTGAATAAAGGCCCCGCTCTCTTTTCCCACTGAAATCAAGCTGGTTTTAGCAACAATTTTGGTCATCACAGACTCAATTCCATCATAGACGTAGAACTGACCGTTTAACTGTTTGGCTTTTTGTTTTTAATTGAGTCCTGAGGTGCATTTTTTCCCTTTCTTTTTTTGACCTTGCCTTCCCCTTTCTGTCTGTATTATTTCAGGAGTGAGTTTTCATTGCTGACTCTCTTGCTAACGTAGCAATTGTGCTGGGCAAATGACAAAGGCAAAGAACTAACAGATGAAAGCCAACTGGTGTTACCCATATGATTTAAAGTTGCTTTTTCTTTATATAAACAACATGCCTGAGGTTGCTGTTTCAGCTTGCTTTATCCCACCCGTGAATCTCTGGATTTACATGTCAGTCTGGGCTCTGCATTTTATCTTTTTCCTTTTTCTTTTGCGTGTGTGTGATTCATTATAGTTTAGCATCATAAAGAAAATCTCTAGTGTGCAACACGTACAAGTCAGAGACACCATTATAAAATTGCTGTCCTGCAGTGCATGTAATCAGGAATATGCCCTGAGAGGAAGCTTTGGCTTCCCTAAGATGCTTTTAGAATTCTTGTGTGGCAAAATATCTCCAGCATGCCCCTGAGTGAGCAGTATCAAATGATTTTCAAAGCCCGGGTTTCTTCTTTGTGCATTTTTATTTTAGGAATAAACACTGCAAAATCCAGCTCAGGGCTATGAAAATGGGAAGGTCTCAGCCTTATTGGACCCTTTGCCATATGTATTTAAAATGTCACATCAGGATAAGGGTGATGAGATTCCTGACCTTGTTTGTAAGGGTGTCCTAAGCTAACAGGCAGTGCCTCACACACAGTTGCAAATTTTCATTTTAAAGCATTATCAAAGCAGTGTAAACCCTTCTGTAGCAGCAACAAACCCCACCTGACTCACTGAAGAGTCACATTTGAATTCAGATTATTTCTGAAGTTGCACAGTCTGTTATTTTGTACAAAATTACAGTGTGGCCACGACAGGAACTTCAATGAAGCTGAGAACAGTGGTATTTGGGAAAACCAGAATATCATGGTATTTATGCTCATGCTTTTTGCAGGCCTCCACACTGCCTAAGGGGGAATCTTTTAAGAGCTAGATCTTCACATGAAGATCTGGTTTCATTTTCTTTCACCATCTGGGAATTGATATATTCTTAGAGGATCGCGACTTGTTTATCATGTTCTAAAGCTGGATTCTCTTGCATGAAAGCTGAAGTGTAAATATAAATGAGAATAGAGGGAGTTCAGAAACACTGGAGATGAATACAAAATTGAACAGCAGCACTTCGTCACAGGATGGTTTAAAATCAGGTACTGCTGGCTAAAAACAAAACTACATCTTAGCACTTTAATCATACTGAGCTTAAAATTCAGGAAAAAAGGAAAGAAGGGGCAAGAGTAAGTTGGTTTTAAAATGTAACTCATTATAATACAAGGATGTTTATTTCATGTCTATCTCAAGGTAATTAAAGTGAATCAATGTTTGATCCACTGACTGTTATCCCAAGAGTTTTGTTCATTTTGATGAATAAACCAAGAAAATGCCATGTAATTAAAATATGGAAGTAGTTCCGCAGAGGACAAAAGTAGAAGTAGGTTGAAGAAGGGATTCTACACATGACTAGAGGAGAGCTCTATCAGTTGCTACTGAATAATACAATGATCCTAATGTAAGATGCAGCTCAGGAAACCTGTTAACTGGTTGTTGCCAGAAGCAAGAATGGCAGATGAGTGAGAGAATCTTTCTGTGCGCTATAGGATCTCTGCTTTCTGTAGCTTTAGGCAGCTTTTGCTACTGGATATCAACAGGGGAGTGGGCTAGGGATCTGTGCAGAGGCCCACCACAAATCCTCAAGTTGTCATAAAGAGCCTTTATCTGTCAGCTCTGTGTCCCTTAACGTGATAAAGGTCATTTGACTAAGTTTGGTAATAACTCTAGTATTGCAGGACTGAAGCAATGAATGCTTTCGGGTTTTGCTAATTAAAGCCAAAAAGCTTATAGACTTCAATTTAAATGAATGACACTTGGCAGGTCTGAATTATGCAGCTGGAGAAGCTCCAGCGGTGTCGGACTCCAAGATACGGGCTAGTAATTGCCTCCGGTCTGAAACTATATTTTACCAGGCAAAGCACATAATCTGGTGATGTTTGTTATAAGCTATATTTTACTTCGAAAACCACAACAATCCTTTGTCCGCTGAGGAATGTGGAGTTGCATTTGTGCCCTTTTGATGGGGTTTTCTCTTTTAGCCTTTGTTCTTGGATTTGCTGTGCAGGTTAATGTCTACTTTGTAAGGATGGGTGCGTCGCGGGTTGGCCCCAAGCACCAGACAGCCCAGATTTGTGTAAGCCCTGCAGCAGATGAGGAATCCAGTTCAGACCTTCAGTCTGTCCTCTGGTTAAAGAAAAAATAGCCATGGTCAGTCCTCTGTAAGTAGCTATTATGTCTGGGAAACTGAAATGGAGAACCATGTCTTCTTCTTACACCCGTGCTTGCCCTCGTAGGGGTCAGATGGGAAGCAGTTCTTCAAAGGCTGTTTTCATCTCTGCACCATTTTCTATGGTGAGAATCGTCAACACGAAGAAAAGCTGCTGTGTAAGTTGAGACTTTATTGCCTGGTGGATGTAGTGAAGCTACATTATAAATGTTGGTGGTGCAAGTCCAAAGTGAACTTTTTTTTTTATTCCCCCCAAGTCCTCATGTTATAAATTACATATTCACAATGTATATTTGAATGGCCTTGTTACCCTGTTCTGATTGCTGGCAGATGCTGTACAGCTAATGGTGTCATTTCTGTTACTACATCAGTTGTTAAGTGGGCCAGAAAACAGCCTTTAAGATTAAAGTTTAATCAATCCAACTATTTTGAGAGCGAGCAAGTATAGACTTTATTCTTCTCGGGAATTACAGTCTACTTTTTGAAATCCCTGGCAGAGATAGAATGTTCTGTCAGAAAATGTCTCCAGTGAGAAATAGCAGGCAAAGAATATTTTCTGTGGGATGGCATGAGCAACCTTGTACTTTAAAGCTTGTATATTAATTGCTTGTTAATGGGCAGCTCTTGGCAGACTTTCTCTTTGGTATGGCCTCAAGAATTTTAATGGAGCATCAGTCAGTGAGTGGAGAAAATATACTTTAAAAACAATAAACAGGATATTCGGTGGTTGTGTCAGTTTGTGACATTGGCTGAATCAGCCATGTTCTAGTTATGGTCAATTATAAACTCTGTGTTAACTTAATTAAGAGCAGAAAGATGCATTACATTCTTCCTACTCCAATGCAATATGTTTTTCTGGATAATTTTCTTTTTTTCCCCTGCCTGACATATGTGTTTTCAGAAAGGTTATAAGAAGAGGCAAACAGAAATGTTAAAAGCCCTGTGGGTATTAAGGAGTTCATTTTCTGTGTCTTGTTTACAGGCCTCTGAAAGTGATTCTGGAAATGTTTTCAAGCTCACTGAATGTTTTGTATACAGTGTTTTCACAAGCAGAGAGGCTATTACAAGCTTGAGCCTTATAGGTACACTAGTGCATATATGTAAATATGCACAGCGTGTTCCTTTTCTTCCGAAAAAAACACACCAGTTTATTTATCCTGTACTCATGGAAAAAATAGCGCTGCTGAGGTGATTGTGCCTCTGTTTTGATTCCTATGCTTTCCCTTGTTTTAGTGGTCACTGGTTGAAATTTCCCCGAAGGAAGGGGTTCTTCCCAGAAAAGAAGGGAAAGATAGCTCCGATTGATGACATGCTTTAAACCAACCAAAGGTAATGTGAAAAAAAAAAAAAATCCAATGGGAAAATAGTAAAGTGCAGGAAAAGCCTTCAGCTCACACTGAGCACAGCGCGTCGCTTCAAAATAAGGAGTCCTCGGCACAGAAAGGCTTTTCTGTACCCAACTGTTCTTTGCTGTGTCGCCTCCTCTCTTCTGTTCTGGCCACCTCGTTTGAGAGGAGGAAGGGGAATTCTGAATTGCCACGACCTGAACGAGCTTTAAATTCTATCTGACAAATTGATGCATGTTTTGGCAATGTGATAACTGAAAGGTGAGAGCATAGAGCAAGTTCTCCCTCCCCCTGATCTGGCACGTTCCCGTTCCAGCTGTCTGAGCATCATTCCCACAAAAATGTCAGGAGTAACTCCCCCTGTAGAACAAAGGAGGACTGGTTCTTCATTTTCCTCACCTCTTCTAGCTCTGCACCTCATTACTTCTGTTTCCAAGAAGTAGATGGGGTAATAGTAATACTATGGGATGTGTGTTGTAACATAGGGATTGGCGAACTTTCCTGGGGGAAAGAAAGGGCTCCAGACTGTCTTTTTTTTTTTTTTTTTTTTTCTGTCCCAAATTAGATATTAAATGTGTTGGGAGGAGCTTAGAGACCTCATCTTTCAGAGAGGGAAGACGGTAGCAGTCACTTTAATGGTGGTGCCTTGCTTTTTGTGAAAAGCAGAATGTCTCTGTTGCTGGTGCATGTAAAATTTGATGGCAGCCAGAATCCAGGAGCTATTGCCCCTCATGGACACTTCTCTTGGGGTCCTGGTGCTGCACTGGCTTTACTGTCTGCCACTCAGGGTCTATCTTGTGACGCCTTCTGTGTCAATGCCAACAAGCCCTAATCTGTTTTTCCTCATTAGCACATACTTCCATAGTACCTGATGAGTAGAAAAATATTGCAAAGCCTTTAGAATGGCTGTATACCTAACAAAGTGATACTAGCAAGAAACTGGAGAGTTAAACTACTTAACAGATCCTGCTTTTCACTTTTAAACACACACCTTATTGTATAAACATAAGTATTGTACACACAGCATGAGCTGCAACCTTAATTCTGCTGGGTCTTTGTCCTTCTGTACACACTGTTATTGCTGGATTGTGTTTTCCTTAAGGCCAGGAGCTCTGCAGGCTTAGCAGAAACTAGCTCTTGGAAGACCACAATTTAACTAAGGTTTTTATGCAGAGTGGAGATGAGAGAAGGTTAACATCTCCAGGCAGCAAAGATAATGCTGCAGTCAAGGTCTTCAGCTGTTGCAGGGCTGTCACTCCCCATGAAGAGGATTTTAGGTACAGCCATCAATTGTGCATGTATTCTACTCACTCTGGGAGAGGGGCACCACCAGGTTAGTGAAGGGACCAAATTAGTCATGCTTTTGCACGGGAGGCCTCTGTTAATCGAATCTGTCTGTGTAGCACACAAGGTTTTATCCAGAATGTGGAAAAATACTTGGAAAAAAAAATAATCCCTTAGCATGTAGCTCTTCAGAATAAATCTACTTGTTGCATTGTATCTATTAAGGATCTTCCTCTCCATCTTGTTTTAATGCTTGGGAGATGTTCTTACGTAGTGAAGATTATGACAGGTTAAAGAGGCTAAAAGGCTAAATTTTAGCTCGAGACCAATCCCAACAGCTCGTTCAGAAAGCTGCACAGCGAGGAGACAAAACCACATGGAGAACAGAAGAGTTTGAAACGACTCCTGTATGACTAGATGCATAAATTAACATGTCTGCGCTACTGTTTTTATTTTGAAATACCACTTTTATAGCACAGCTTTAAACTCCAGTTTAATTCTCTAGTTCAAAATTAAAAGCAAGCCATCTACCAGCCATGCCAGGGTTCACTTCGCTTGGGCATGTCCTTTGTTTAAAATATCTTGTGTTGCTTTGTTCATCAGGTTCAGATTCTTGATCCATTCCAGCTTCAGTGAGGTGCTATTGAGCACTCTCTCCCTATGGATATTCAGAGCTTCTTTAGCTTCCGAAGTCCTGTAAGTCCTGTACAGTTCATGGTCCTTCTCTTGCTCTCTCTCTTTCTCCCTCCCTTCTCACTGTCGCTGGTTTTGAGCCTTTTCCTTTGTTCTAAGCCTTTCCATGTGCTTGGAATAGCTGGCCAAGCACAGTTCACAAAGACACATTTTTTTCTAAAAATGGTTTTTAAGACTCAACTTATTTCTAGCCACTTTCCAACTCAAAATGCCATACATCATCCTGTGTGTGTTTTGTATTGATTTGTGTGCTCCTTCGGTGCTGTTAGACTGTAAATTTTTGGAGCTGACTCTTATTTGTACAGTACATTTTACCTACTGCACGTTGCTCTGCTCATCTAAGGCTCTATATAAATAATGAAAATGTACAGGGCTTGCTGGCACAAGTCGGTAGAGCTGCATTTCCTGAGGCTCTGCTTCAGAGCTCTGCTTTGTTTCCGGGAGCTCTGCTTTGTTTTTGAGTCTGTTGTGCAAGTATTTTACATAAAGCTTCATGTGAGCTTCAGTTCCGAGTCTTGCATGTTACGTAAAGCACATACAGACCCATGTTGCACCAGAGGATGCAGAATGCAAAAAAGGCTTAGACAGCTTCCTTTCCACTCCCATCTCTTCCTCAAATGCAGAAATAAAATAGCTGAGAACCCTGCCTGGGGCATGGGAGGGGACACAGTTGTCCTGAAAACATGCAGAAGGTGTGTCACCAACCCACAGAACAGCTGGGTTTGGCCAACAGACAAGCTGTGTGAATGAGCTCTCAAGAAATACTTGCTTAGAGTGACTGTAGTTATAACTTTAGGATATGAAGCAAATTTGGGTTGAAAAAAAAGAAGCGTACATTGCTGAAGTAACCCATTTGCCATACAAACACTGTCTTCAGGCCTGGTCAAGAGCAGCAACCCTACTGGAAGTTTGCCAGGTTGAGTTATTTTTGCATTGTAAAGTGCCTTCAGATAATTTTTCTGAAGGGTGCTATATAAATAAAACAACTGCCTGATTGATTTAAAGTGAATCTCTTGAATTTTGGCTCCCCCTTCCACAAATTACATGTGTCTAAATTTCCCTGCTTCAAAAATTAAACCAGATACATCATGGGTGGAATGAGATTAATTTTATTACACACAATAGTTCATTAGTGAAGTAGGAGCAATTTCATGTATTTATGCATAGCCTGCCCAGAATTTTTTTACTGCAGCTCTTTCAGATGTAAATAAAAATATAATGCTCATTGAATTGCTTATTAGACAGCATACAGTAATAGAAAGTGTTTATGGTGGTGTGCTGTAGGTTACATTTCCAAATTCCTAGGGAACATCAGGCTGAAATTGGCACTGGGGACTAAGCCTGTGATGGAGGAGTGACGTTTTGGCCATCAGTGTGGGCTGAGCAGAAAAACGACAGAAGCAAAGGGTTGGGTCGTGGTATCCTGGATCCAGGCTCTGCAGCATGGTGACCAATGGTTGCACTTGCTCTGTGGGAAGCAGAAGCCTGAGCTCAGTTCTGGAAGCCCCAGGAATTCAAAGAGGGGCTGAGCCTTTGCAGACATTGTTATGAGTCATAGAATCATAGAATGGTTTGGGTTGGAAGGGACCTTAAAGCCCACCCAGTGCCACCCCCTGCCCTGGGCAGGGACACCTCCTACCACACCAGGTTGCTCCAAGTCCCCTCCAACCTGGCCTTGAACCCCTCCAGGGATGGGGCAGCCACAGCTTCTCTGGGCAACCTGGGCCAGGCTCTCACCAGCCTCACAGCAAAGAATTGCTTCCTAATCTCTAATCTAAATCTCTTCTTTCGGTGTCAAACCCTTCCCCCTTGTCCTATGGCTCCCCTCCCTGATCCAGAGTCCCTCCCCATCTCTCCTGGAGCCCCTTGAGGGACTGGAAGGGGCTCTGAGATCTCCCTGGAGCCTTGTCTTCTCCAGGCTGAACCCCCCCAACTCTCTCAGCCCATCCTCCCAGCAGAGGTCTCCACCTTTGGTGCTGTGGATGCGGTGTGTGTGACCCAGCCCCGCAGCAGACCCTGCGCTGGGTGCAGGGCAGAAGGTTTTCGTGTTGCATAAATTCACGTGGAGTGGGAGCCGTACGTTCGTGGCTGCTCACCGAAGGTTCTCCCCACTTAAACTGCACGCTGTTTATGTGCCTGCATCTGTTTTTGTCGAGTAGGTACCATATGTGACTATGCTTTTTTTTTTTTTGATGCCACAGTATCTTTGTAGCCTGGTTTATTCCTACATCCATAAGAGCAGCTGGCAGCTGGATGAGACTAGCAGACCTGTTAATGTCAGTCCTGAGTCAGTCAGCAGGATCAATGTTTTGAGGCAGTTCTTTCTCCCAAGTGGCCGATCACAGGAGCTGCACAGAGATTTCTGCTTCTGGAACCGAATTCTTTTTCATTATGCGGTAACATCATGTTGCAACACAATTAGAGGAGCTATTCCTAATCCTGCCTTTGCTATTATTTTCAGATCGCTATCTACTTGGTAATAAATACTTTGTCCTTTTGAAAGACACACAAATGGTGACGATGAAATGGTATATTTTCGGCTGATTTCAGCATAAACCTGTGCAACTTTGTCTGGTTTAGAGCAGTTCTCATTCTTTTCTGCTCAAAACTGTTGAGACTATGCAAGGTGACCTTCTGATATGAAGCACTCTGCTGAGGCCACCAAACTCACCTTATGTTGGGCCACCGAAGAAATTAATTGCTATGTTCAGCTGCCGTTACTGGTCCTGCAGAGCCCTTTGGACTCGCTTGAGCACTTTTATAGAGCCTTTATAAATTTGATTATTTCCCTTAAAAAAAGATTTGTGTATTTTTACTTAAGGAATACAGTGGACATTATCTTCCTAAAAGATACAGCTAGGGAATGGTTAAGCCTTTTAATATCCCTAGGTGGGAATTAGGGAACAAGAATGGATGCTTTGTAAGGAATTACTGGTTATTATTACAGACTTCTGAAAAACAGACGTGAAATTAACAGTTGTGTGTCATTTCATTACTGCTTTGGCAGTCTGCTTTCTTTTTCTTTAAGGGTAAGATGGTTGCTAGGGCTTTGTAGTGAATAACCTTTTTGTGTTCAGCTCAAGGCAGAGTATAATTATTTTATAATTTTCGTTCGTGGGGCCGTTTTAGACATTTTCAGGAGAAAAAGAACTCTGCTTCTGTTAACCCCCCTCGTACTCAGTTGCCAGTCATTAGCGTGTCACAGCAACAGAAAGAGAAGCTCCGTGTCTGTCCTCATCATTTGCACTTGGTATTTGCCTGGGGATCTGGCTACCACCAGTGAGATGAATGTGGACTTGACAGTGTTACAAGCTGGCACTGATTGACTTTTGAAAAATGAAGTTCCCTGTCAAGGTACGTGGCTGGTTTAGCGGCGTAATCACCGCAGAGGAACGAGGTGCTGGAAGTAAAGGCTTTGCATGTTGGGTTGATGCTGACACGCTGCAAACCCACATCACTCTTCAGCTTCAAGGGGGGAAACTTCTAGGAGTCAACAAACTTACTCTTCCACGTGGTTGTAGTAAACATTTCCCCCATCAGGCTGGTTTTTTTTTTAGGACAGAGCAGGTTTTTAGTCAGTCTGATACGGCTGTGTTACAGCTGTGTGCGGTGGGGCAGTGAGATGGCGCAAGGGTAAGATCTGTCAGATCCAAAGTGGGTGTTTCGAACATTAATATCTCCATCTGAGACACTTCTCCTGGGTCACTCAGCAAGAGGCTACCGGAGACCGAGTTCATGCTCAATCTCCCAAAGGTGTGATTTGCCCCACCTGCAGCTCAACCCTGCTTGGGCAGCTAGATCGTGCTTTAAACTCCAGCCTGGGTGGGCTGGAAGGGCAGCAGACGCTTTGCTGGGATGCAGACGAGTGGCAGGGTGGGCACCCACAGCCAGCCAGATCCCGCCTCCGCGTCTGCCCTAAGCATCGCTGTCGGAACCCGGGTCTTCTGGGGGTACCCACTGGTACCCCTTACCTCCTCCAGCTCCGCTCTAGCTCACCTCTGCCAGGTGTAGTACCCTCTCATGCTCTGTAAGAACGCAGTTACACATCTGCAGTGCATTGTACCTTATTGTTGATGAACTGCTTGCCATCCAGTGCTGCAGACATTATGTTTCGGGTTCTTTTTCCTTGCTTATTCCTTTACTACACGTACAAAGTCTCAAATGATGGGAACGTTAACAAAAAACCCCATAAGTTAGGCTTGCCAGGAGCTATTTAGAATTGGTGACTCCGTGTATTTATGGGTTGGAAAGTGTTTGAAATGAGAGGAAACATATTCTTGCTTAAGGTGTGTCTCTAACTTGGGATCCATCACTTCTGCACGTTGCCCTAGCAACGCTGCAATGGCATGGGAGTTCCTTTTATGGCTGATTTCCGAGCGGATCGTGGCTGGAGCCGGCAGGCTGTGTTACCAAGCAACCCTGTCCTATGCTCCCGTAACTAGGAAATGCAGCCGGTGCTTTTTAATATTGCCCATGATTTTGATCATATGTTTATTCTGACAACTTTTGTCTTTTTGGTGTGAAATAATTCCTATGGAGTACTACAGAAAGATCCCTGTTTTGTGGGGATTTTCCCCTCCCCGCTCTGCTTTCCCTCATTTGAATGTTCAATGTGGGAACATTCATAGGAAGATGAAGACAACAGTCCATTTATTTAAAAAAAAAAAAAAGTTCCATTCAACATGTGATGCTGAAGAGTAATTAAAGAGATGCCATCTGCACCGTGTGAAAAGAGATGCATCCTTAGCTTCCCAGGTTTGCAGCTGATCAGATGTCATGTTTCAGGACAAGCCTCCCCAAACGCAGGTGTTGAAATGCTTTTTGCAAGTTTGTTTTGTTTTTTTTTTTTCCCCCTAGTTCCTCTCTGATGCTGGATCCTTTTGTGGTTTTATCTTCCCTTTTGATATTAACCTGCCTCGTGGAGGAGGATGTGAATTAGTAAAGGTTAGGAAATCATTACAAAGACGGATGATGAAATTAAAATGTAAAGTTGTGTTAAATATTTATATTGTAGTCATATCCTCCCCGAGGTTGCCTGTCAGGTCCCCCCTGATAGACAAGCAGATAGAACAGTGTAGTCCATATTGCCAAGAACAGTCAGCCGCCTTGATTTGAACAAGCGGAAATGGTTTATGCAAGGATTAACTTGGAGCACACAACCCCTCCTATTTAAACTAATATGACTATGCACGTGTTTAAAGTTAACTTTAACAATTCTGCGGCATCAGAGACCTGCCAAGGGAAGGTATGACAGACTGTAGATGGCGGGGTATCAAAGTAGGTGTCTCCTCCGAGACCACCGAAGCGTGTGCCGCAGAGGTGGGGTCCCGGGGAGGTGTGGAGTCGCACACCCACGGATCGAGGTGTGCAACGTAGCACCCATGTTCAAAGCAGCAGAATGTGGCTGAGGTGAAATCACAGGGAAATACACCGATTTGCTGGTTTCCCACTGTTTTGTGGCTTTCCTTGTATTTTGTGGATCTTAACACTGGCAGCTGGAGAGGAGGAAAGAATGTGGCCTGTTATCCCCAGCGGTTGCAACCTGCCAGACTCTTGTTTTGAGCCAGCTCCTAAATATCCACTAGCAAGTTGATTGCATGCTTTTTATGACCTCCTTTCGTATGGAGTAACCCGTTCTGGCTGAGGGAGCTGGGGGTGTTCAGCCTGGAGAAAAGGAGGCTGAGGGGGGAGACCTTCTCGCTCTCTCCAACTCCCTGAAAGGAGGG
>JAHREE010000405.1:121589-140123 GCA_033628505.1 Tringa tobata | reverse complement strand
GAGGGGAGACCTTCTCGCTCTCTCCAACTCCCTGAAAGGAGGGTGTAGCCAGGGGGGGTCGGTCTCTTCTCCCAAGGAACAGGCCATGGGACAAGAGGAAACGGCCTCAAGTTGCCCCAGGGGAGGTTCAGATTGGATATTAGGAAAAATTTTGACACTGAAAGGGTTATCAAGCCTTGGAAGAGGCTGCCCAGGGGAGTGGTTGAGGCACCATCCCTGGAGGTATTTAAGATGGGTTGACATAGCACTTAGAGACATGGTTTAGGGATGGTATTTTATCAGAGTTAGGTTGGTGGTTGGACTAGATGACCTTAAAGGTCCCTTCCAACCCAGACAATTCTATGATTCTGTTCCTTCTCATTCACATGCAATCTATGAGGGCATAGGATTTTGAAAACAGGGGCCTCTATGTCAGGCTCTCAGGTTGTTAAGCACGTGGTGTTCCAAGAAGATAGCTAATGACCTATTGTGGTGGCAATCCTTTCTGTCCTCTGAACAAGGAAAATAAGCAGCGATGACTTATTAGATATGTTTGGTGTTGCAGAGAAACTTCTTGTCTCTAGTAGCCTTCTTGGAATGTATTTCAGAAGACAGCACGGACAAGCGTACAGAGGATATACTGCGGTTGGGGTTGCTAGGTGGTGTTTGGCCAGGAGGTCCAAGGTAGTCTGTGAAGTATCAGATTTGACATGTCCATCTCTTCTGGTTTGCTGGCTCTGGTGCTCATCACTGCTTTTAATGGGGGGAATAAAAAAAAAAAAAAGGAAAAGCAAACGAAACCTAAAGCATCTGTTTAATTTTTCAAGGGCAGACCCTATCCTAACCTTGGCCTTAGAATTTGTACAGCCCAAAGCCTGAGATTAATTTGTGCACATACTTCTTGAAACAGATGCAAACATTATTTTTGGTTGCACAGGTTTTTATTGGGTTGGGTTTGTTTTTTTTTTTAACAGCATGTAAGAATTCATTTGGGTACAGCAAGACAGGCTCCTCGGTGATTTAATTTGGCATCACTCCACTGTCCTGAAATGGGCAGTACTAACTTGTTACACCAACTGTAGATGTGGCCCTTCATATCTTGTATCAATTTTATTTTAAATAACAATCACACCTGCCCACAGTGATATTTAACATTAGTCAACCCTTGTAAAAATGACAAACTTAACATCAACACGAAATTGACTGTGATTAGTCACATATGTCAGCATTAACAAACGATGACACTTAAAAATGCCCCGTGTGATTTTATTTCAGATTTTCTGTTATGTTGGGCTGTGCGTTTCCTATTCCCCCAGGAATGCTTATTGTCAGGGGAAGTTATTTCACATCCCGCCCATTTAGCGAATAAATTGGGAAAGTTGATCTTTGTTATTTTGAGAGAATAGATTTTTGTCACCTTTAAAATAACTGACCATCCTTATTTTAATCAGGTGCAAGTGTCCCAGCCTTCACTGAAGCAGACCAGATTCTAAATCTTCATACTTTGTACAATTTCAAGGCAGTTGTCAGCTGCAGCTGGTTCTTTTCATCTTTTGTAGTAAATGTCAGGTGAGGAACTGGCAGTTCTGAAGGTAACAATTTCCTATTTATCCACAGTCTGTGTAATACACGAGTGGGTACTTACTGCCCGTGAATGACCGTGGCTGTCAATCCAATTTAAAATCTATTCTTTTCTGTGCTTCTGGAGGGATTCTGTCTGTATAATTTATCTGTAGATTATAAAGGATAGAGTGGCAGTGAATTAAAGTCTTCGTCCAATTTATTAGTTGTATTTTAAATATTTGATCAGAGTGAGGCTAATGATCAATACCAAGGTGATATGGTAGGACTATGCATTACAAATCACTGCAGTATTTGAAATGGATCAGATGGGGGGAAAAAAAATCCTTACATTTGTGAGAAAACTATAGCTACACTTATCACCTTTACTGCATTTCAAGCGTAAATACCATGCATTGTGTACCATCTAGGAAAGGAGTATAAGCCTCTAGATAAAAAGAAGAGAAAGATAAAGATCATCTCCTTGGTAAACACCTGGAATGGCTGGGGTGAGGCATGACCAGAAGGTGTCCCTGGGCCAGCAGTGCTGCCTGCGGAACAGCCGGGCTGTGGAGAGGGACGGTGGCAGGGGACCCGTGTTTTGTGCCCTGTACTCCAGGAGGAGATGGCACATAACTGAGTTGCACCAGGGGAGGGTCAGATTGGACATTAGGAAAAATTTTGACACTGAAAGGGTTATTAAGCCTTGGAACGAGCTGCCCAGGGAAGTGGTTGAAGCACCATCCCTGGAGGTATTTAAAAGATGGGTTGACATAGTGCTTAGAGACATGGTTTAGTGATGGTTTTTATCAGAGTTAGGTTGATGGTAGGACTAGATGGTCTTAAAGGTCCTTCGAACCTAGGCAATTCTGCGATTCTATGAGGTGTTGCAGCACTGAAGATACAACTTGTCATGTTTTAAACTCAAGCTGACTTCAGCTCTGCACGGAATGAAGCTTTTAATACTCGATTCCCTTTCTTGCGCTCATTTCTGCATGTACACAAAGAAACAAAGCTGAAATAAGGGGTGAAAAGCCATCGTGTATAAAGCAGGTCATGCCTGTATTTACTTTGGTACCTTCACTCTGTTTATGCAATGAGCTTAATGCTGCTTCAGGTGGAAGGAGGCCTTACATTGGTGTGCACACACCTGCGGTGCTGTGTTCTTTGTCATTCCTCTGCCGGCGTTCCCATTGCACAGTAAGAACTAGATTTCAAAAAATAGGCCAGGCATCTGGTAAAATCAGGACTCTATGAGTTTATTTTAAAATATTTGTTCATGAGTGTTCACAGATTTGCCAGGTGGTGATCACTGTTGAGAAGCTTTCCCTAATTTATTATGTAAATTATGCCATTAGGTTAAGTGGATCCGCTTGTAAGTTAGCGTGCTACCCAATAGGAGTTACGCTGGTAGAATCCATCCTGGTAAGATGTACACCTTTGACTTAATTATAATTATTTATGTCCTCTGCTCTCTTTACGTGATGGTCATTTCCCTGTGAGTCATCTGGATGGATTCCAGGGTATGGGGGAATCTCCTCATGGCAAAATGTCGATTTAATGAATTTGAGCAAGAGCAACACAACATCAAAAGCCAAGACACACAGGGAATAAGTGACTGAAAATGAGAGTGCTTCATCTAAGGAAAAAAAAAAAGAATCAGGACAAATATTTGTCTACTGTTTTGTTAAAGGATTCATTTTCTTCTCAGACATGAAGAAATCAGTGTAAGACAAACATGTTAGCAGCTGCTATCTGTGTTAGCACCTTTTTGTGCTCAGTATGTCAAGGAAAGAAAAAAAGGATTTATGACTCATTGTTTTCCAAGGATGCTGATCCCTCTGCAGATATTTACAGGTTGTTTTTTAGGAAAACTTACAGTTTACAGACTGCCCACTGAATTTCCATTTTTATTGCAGGGTCATGTTATTACTGCATAATTCATCATATAATCACATAGGTTCTGCATTTAATCCTTGAGTGAGGAAAAAATGCATTATCTATTCTTACATTATTTTGTCTTTTACCATAGATCTTTAAGATAATGTAGTGATACAACCTGTGTCTCTCTATGCTGGTAAGGCTGGTGTTCTTTAACCCCACTGGAAGGTGTTGGTGCCTTCTCTTTCCGTTCTAGAAACAGGGCTGTTGGTCTTCAAGAGCTCTAGAGTCTTCTTTGGAGCAGGAACCTGACATTTTGTACCAAAATAGCCTAAAAACAGCCTCAGGGTCATACCGTCACTTTAAAAGTTAACGCATCAGAGACTTAACACCTGGTAAGTACTGCAAGTGTTACTTTGAAAAGTGAAAGTTATTTTCATTTGGAAAGTGTTCCAAGGCTTGACAGCGTTTCCCACACATTCATACTGTCTTCCAACTGGAAAAATTTGGAAAATAGTAGGGAAGTACGTGCGTGTGTCCGGAGGAAAAGCTCACCATACAGAAGACATATTTGGAAGCGATCTTTTTCCAAGTACAGTTGAAATGAAAGGAAATCTTACTTTTCTAATGAAAATATTTTTGTCAAAAATTTCTGACCTCTTCAAATTCTCCTGCCAGTGATGAACGTGGAGGGAGCGAGAGAATTTGCTTTTCTTATTTCCTCCAAACGACAAACCAAAAGACTACAGGACGTGACATTAAAACAATGAAAGTGGTGTTAGAATTGCGAAGCCAAGGATTTAAGCAATAGGAAATGAGGGAATTGAGGCTCCCGTTTGATTTCACTCATCACTTATGCCTGAGCTGTCTTTGCCACGGGCCCCATTTTCTTTTACGTCGCCTGTTGGGTTGTTATTAACACGGAGGCAAAGTATGCATAAACCACATAAACATTACTGCTTTAGTAATACTCCTAAGTTGACTGCACAAGAATAAGGAACTGCATAAAGCCGAGGGAACAATGCGCCGGACTCATGTCTTCCAGCTGTTATCTTTTCATTAGGCTTTTAACTCGTTTGCCTGCAGTTGTGTGTTTACACTGCGCTGTCAAAAGCCCCAGCAGTGGAGCCGCGATGTTTTCAATGGAGCCGGGGCAGACGTAGCTAAATTACTGGTGTAAAGAACCTTTGGCTTTTTTACAGTACCGAACAGACTCCTCGTGAACGCTTCGCAAAAAAATAGCATCTGGAAGGCCAGTTGGAAGCAAGGAAGAAGGGGAGGGCCTTTACTGCACGTGAATAAAATCGTTAGCTGAAAGGCCAAACTCTCATTAGATTGGCAGCTCCTGTCCTCAGCAACTGTCCCAACATCAACACTCATCTGCTCAGCTGTCTCCTCCAGAAACCATGATTTTTCAGTCCTATTGTTGCTGATGAGGGTAATGTATGGCTCCTGAATATTCCCCAGAAGGTTTAGCATTTGTTTTCTAAATAGAGAGAAAAACAAAAGGGAATGCTGCTAAAATTATCCCTTGTGTTATAATTAACTGCAAACAGCTGTGGGAGCCCTGGCTGGCTTTGATGGTCGGTCCTTGCTTCAAAAGCGGGTTAATTTGCCGCGCTCTCACCTATAGGTGTCACTGCCGTGAATTAAACAAACTATAGGAAATGTCAACAGCAACTGAATAAACAAGCTGCGTTGAAATAGCGTTGGCTGAATAAATACCTAGTTTTATGGCATCCACTGGAGAATGGTTTTGTCAATACCAGTAATACTCCAGTGCTGTAAATAAGGAGAGTTTGGGGCTGTATTATCAGCATTTGTCAGATTATGGATTTTTCCTGTATTGAAAGGGAATATAGAAGAGCCAGTGTCGATGCAGGACAGTTAACGCGTGGTTTGCACGGCAAGAAGGCTAGTGATGGGGAGCAGGTCACACGGTGTTGCTTTTATTGTGTGGCAAAGGCAACGTTGGGAAGCCCTAGTGCCTAACCTTAGCCCACGTAATCTCTGTCCCTCCTCCAGGAAAATTCCCTCTGGGTTTTATGGCCGGTTGTAAACGTGTGTTTGAGAACTTAGGAGAAATGTTCCTAGTTTTTAAAGCTTGCCTGTAGGGAAAGAAGTAGGCATTGATTTTATTTAGCCATTATTAAGCCTATTTATAGGATGGCCACTCAAGTACCCCTACCTGATATACAGGAGATGCTCTGAAACCTAATTAACTACATAACTAGAGCAAATCTACTATTAGGTATGCAGGGAAGGTAATGCTGACAGAAACCAACAACAGGGGTGAACAATTAAGCAGATGGACAGTTCTGCAAATGACTCTGGAATTTACAGTGGGAAATGCCTTTCGAAGACAAGGGAGTTTTGCTGTTTATTAGAATGGACCCAGGATTTCACCTGGAGCTTTTGAGGCCAACAGGGACCATGGACGTATCTGTGTGACCTCTTGAAAAACTTGGATACTATAGGGTAGAACAGCTTACCTGGGACACAAAACCCCTGGAGAAAAAAGGTCAAAGGATGCAAAAGCAGGAAGATTGAGCTAAGGCAGTCTCTGATTTGGGTCATCCAACCCTTTTTCTTGTGTATTTTTTCTTGTTCCTGTCTGAAGGTGAGGAAAAGGTTCTGCTGAGCCCTCAGTCTAATAAGGCTGAAGCTACATAAGCTGGGAGAAAGGTTAATTTGAACATAATTATTCTTCTCTCTACTGTGATATAAATGGTTTTTAAAGCTTAAGCGCTTATTTTTAGGATTGACAATACACAGCTCTCTTTATTGGCCCACAAAAAAAGTAAAAATAGATGGATGGGGATTGTGCAGATGTATGTGAATAATTCTTGGCAAAACCTGTTATATATTCTTCAAATGCTAAATCTTAAGGCATTTCAGTCTTTCTCTCATTTCTAGTTACACGTTTTGCTGCACTTAATCTTTTTTTATGTGAGCTCATTCTCAAATATTGCAGTTTGTAAATGGTTTTCCTGGTGATGGGCTGCTTTTTTTTTTTTTCCTTTTCTCTCTCTTAAAGCTTCTTGAGAGTCATAAATATCATTTCTATAGTTGAACATCACAGGGATTACTAGAATTAACGGTGTCTGTGTCCTCAGTCGTTTGCTGCTGTTGTGCTACGTCCGCACTGGTTGAAGAATGTTTTCCTCTTTCACTTGCTCAGATATTTTTCTGTTCATATACACAGGTTTCATAGCTGAAACTTGCAGCGTGTTTTGAAGGCAGCCAAGAAGGAACTTTAATGGCTCTCCTGGAAATTGTTCAAAAGCCGCTCCCATTGACTGCATCGGACATTGTATAAGGCCCCCAAAGCAATTTCCAGGGAGGTAGAAGGTAAGGGATAATAATTTGAATACTATAGGCCTGTATTAAGAATGCTTCTGGAAGGTGACATTAAAACTTCCAAGTGTATCTTTTAGCCATACAATAAATATATCTAAATATTAAAAATTCCTGAGCCAGGCACCCTTCTTCTTTTCTGTGTTAGTTGGGGTCCAGCATGTACTGGCCCCTGCTCTGGGGCTCTCCAGGAAATCTGGAACCCAGATTTTAGTTTAGGTAGTCTCTTTTCCCTGAGGTGTAACAATTATCTGCCTTATGCTCAAAAGAGTAATAATTGAAAAAAAATATTTCAAAGTCCAGCAAAATTGGCCCTGTGCACCTCTTGGTGAACCTTCTCTCTCCCATAAATCCAGCCTGGGCTCCCTGCACCTCCTGCCAGGGCCTCACTGTCCTCCTCCCACGAAGGAAAATCACCCTGCTGCCTTGACAAAGGACTGTTTCCCATCAGAGTTGCACAGACTCTGAGATATTTTATTTTTTTTTACATTTCCTTACTTTTCTTATTCTAATAAATTCAGCCTCGATCAAATCATCTCACCAAGCTACATGGAGTCTCTATTTATTACCCATATGTAAGGAACAAAGCGCAAAACAGAGATAATGCTCCATGAGGGCATATTGAAATCACAGCTTGTTCTCTATAGGAATATTCTAGTTTCTGCTCAAATCAGAATTCTTAAGCACTCTTTCAGGCTTCTTCCTTTCTTCATTAAGTTCTTGAATGCTTTGATTTGGGGATTTTTTATTTTTATTTTTTCTCTCAAGATAATTGTTCTCACCTTTGACTTAATTTTTAATCTGCTGCACCCAAGCTTTTTCGGGACACAAATCCTGAAGCTGTTGTTCCAAAAGCTGGACTACAAGGTTACTTTTGCCTTTTAGCTCACACAGTCTTTTGCAGGTTTATTAACAATATGACCTGTGGAACACTTAGAGTCAATCGTTAACTCAATATATTAGAATACAAGCCACCTCTCCTGGAAATTATTGTCTGAGAGGAGACAGCCTAAGAGGTAGGTCAGAGACAGAGTACTGTCCAGAGAAGAACATTAGCGTTACAGTGGGGTTATACTCTCAGATCTCTGGATGTAAAGACTCGTCATGACCAGTTCAATGTGACCTTTATCAGCCACCAGTCCTGCTGCTCTGCAGTGACAGGAGTCCTCAGCGTTTCCCTAACACGGGTAGTTTATAAATTGCCTGTTTGACCTTGCCTTGGTCTTAAAATTTCCCTCATTCTGGACTCCACCTTCGAGCTGACCGTATCCCCGTGGTTTTCTTTGGTTTGGTACAGCCAGGGCTCCCCAAGCACCTGGAGCACGGGCGTTTGTAGGAACAAAGCAGACAGATGCCTCCCCTTGGTACCGGGGGCCTGGCAGCTGGTTTTCCTTTGACTGAGTGTGGATGATCTCTGTCTCCTGTAAAAGTGAGCATAATTCGGAGTTGGGGGCAAAGTGAATCTACAGGAAAAACAGGCTGGTTTTTTTACCGTCTTTCTCCTGATTCTGACTGGACCAAACTAGTCAGGGGTGTTTCTTGTCTGTTTGAGCTGCAGTTGAAGAAATGACGTTTATTCTCTTTTCGCACATAGCCTAGTCAAGGGACGTGTCTTTATTCTGCAAGTCACAAAGAAAAGATGTTATCTTTTCATTTTGCATACCAGGACGTTCCTTGGTGGAAGAGGAATTGTTCCCTTGGATTATTTTCATCTCTTTGTGCTTAAAACTGACTTTTACCACATCTCTACGCTTTGCTCAGCTGCCTCTGTGCTACACCCGGTTGTTTCCTCATGTCATTTACTGTGATTCTCAGGATTCAAGTCCTAATTGGAAAAATACCCCCTAAATTTGAGGCCAGAATGCTGTGGGGCGAGCATTTTTGCACATCTGGGAGAAGTGTCCTAGAGTCTCATGGGCTTTAAAATCAAAGCAAACTTGCGGTCTGTCTTTGTAAACCTGTGGAGTGTATGTGTGTTAGCCCTGCCTTATAGATCTCTGTACCCTCCTGGTCTTCTGTCTACGTTCTCAAGATTTGTTCTTACCTCTGGGGGGAAAAAATAAACGTATATACTGTGTTGACATTAGCTGAAAAGGTAAATACCAAGCACTTCTGAAAGTGTTGGTTTCTCCTCTGTATCTGCATTGTTGCTGTCACTCGGGCTGTGCTGCCTCCACTAGCTAATTCTTTGCTTCTTAAAAAACTTTCTTCTTAAAAGATTTAAGTCTGTCTTCCTATATCTGCTCCTAAAATCTTTCTTAGATAGGGAGAATTATGCAACAGTACAAATGTATAAAAGAAAGACGTGAATTCAGGCAAGAAGTTGGCTGATGTTTCTTGTGAGGGGCTGCTGTTGTTGAGTTTGATATTTGCACCAAAAGAAGTAGTTGAAAAAATACAATGACCTTCTGCTATGGTGAGTACAGAAACGTTCTTAATTCCAAACTGGAATGGATACAAACAGCAACTCTGCTTGCAGAACCTCCTCGAGGGAAGCAGTTTGCAGTGTGCCCTTTCACAGGAGAGGAGAAAACCTGGCTGGCATTAACACACTCTTTCTAGAGCAGCCAGTCTCTTTCCTTTAGCTTATGATGATGTCTTTGGGCAAAGTCACTTGTGGCACAGTGCATTCAAGGAATTGCATAAAGAGTATTGCGTTACTGTATTGTCACGAGTCTAGAGTGTTTTATTTTAGGAAAGATTTTTAGGAAGTTCCTAGGAAAAAAAACCAGCTTCAGCTGCATCAGGTCCAACCATCAGGTGTCCCCATGGCTGTGGTGAGAGCTATCAAATAGTGTTGTCATTGTTTATGGTGTTTTAAGGGGGTTTTTGCCACCTTTTTTTCCTTTTTCATTTTTTCCCTTCATACTGCCATCCTGGCTCTGCCAGAGCACTTACTCTCAAATGCCTTCAGAACATTCAGTGTAGCAGCACTTGTCATGGGTACAGTGATCACCCTTGATCACAGCACTGTGGTGGAGCTATGTGTTTTTTGGGTTTTTTTTTTTGTCTTTCATGTGCTTGAAAATGGCATGCAAATAACTGGTGAATCACTCAATTTTTTATAGCATGAATAAAAGACTGACTTCAGTTCTTCACAACACACAAGCATTTCTTAATGCTTAAGTTTCCTGAAACCCTTATTTCATTAGACAGGGTCTCCTCGTGCTCTGTACCCATCCTGATTAGAGCAGTGATTTTTGAATTCTTTTTATAAAGACTTCAGAAATGTTCCAGTGGTGACGCTGGTCCCTTGAGAAATGCCATGTAAGTAGACTGCTGCGTGGACCTGTCTGTAGAGCCTGGTGCCTGTTACGGGGTTGCCAAATGCACTAGCCCAGTAGCCCAGGCTGCAGCAGCTCCCTTTTCCCAGGCACAGCCAGTAGCTCTGTGGGGAGCAGGTCTGGGTGCTCTGTTCCCTGATAAGCTCACTGGAGGGGCTCTCTGCCTGGCAGTTTTCCTCTGTGCTCCTTTCTTTGTGTCAAGGTGAGCATTCTGTCACATAACCTAACGCTCTCCGTGTAGATATTCAGAGCTCATCCATGTAAAAGCATGTTCTAAGTTATCTTCTGTGATACCTTGGTGTCCATGGTTGTGAGGACGACAGTAAATGGTCATGGGTTGAAAACCCTGGACTGAATTGTGTTGCCAGAAAGAATTACTGTGTCTGGAGCACTGGGTCCAGTTCTGGGCTCCCTGGTTCAAGAAGGACAGGGAAGTGCTGGAGAGGGTATATCAAAGGGCTACAAAATGATGAGGGGCCTGGAGCATCTCTCTTACGAGGAGAGGCTGAGGGACTTGGGGCTTTTTAGTCTGGAGAAGAGAAGACTGAGGAGGGATCTGATCAACGCCTATAAATACTTCAAGGGTGGGTGTCAGGAGGATGGGGCCAGGCTTTTTTCAGTGGTGCCCAGGGACAGGACAAGAGGAAATGGGCACAAAATTGAGTAAACATGAGGAGGAACTTTCCTGCGAGGGTGGCAGAGCCCTGGAGGAGGCTGCCCAGGGAGGTGGTGGAGTCTCCTTCTCTGGAGACTTTCAAACCCACCTGGACATGTTCCTGTGGGACCTGCTCTGGGTGGACCTGCTTTGGCAGGGGGTTGGACTGGATGGTCTCCAGAGGTCCCTTCCAACCCGTATCATTCTGTGACTGGCCCTTCTCAGTGGTAGAAGTTGTGCTATAACCTCTAACAGTTCTTACCCCTCTCTGCTTCGAGTTACCTGATTACTTATTTAAAAGGCTTTGTGGAAGAAGAGTCAGGAGCTGTGTGTATCATTGCACATACACCTAAATATTTCAACCTGAGAGTGTAGTGGAGGATAGAGAACTGATAGCAGCACCAAGTGCCCAAAGCTGACCGAATGTTTTCTGTACTTCTCTTGCTGTGCTTTGCTTGAGTAATCAGGACAATTCTCTGTTAGGCATGAAATGAAAGTAAATGATTAGAATAAAGATGTGCTGAGCTACTTGACAAGACTTGAGTACAGGGTACAGAATCTGTGGGTGTCTGGCACAGCCCCAGCACTGCAGATATTTTAGCTCTTGCTTATTTTTGATTCCGTTCAAATATGACTTACCTTAAAAAAAAATTAACTGCAAAGTATCTCATGTTACACAACAGATACTCATAATGGCAGAAATGGCATGGCAAAGCTGTAGGCACGAGTTGTAGGGCTCAAGTGGTGTTCTGAATTACCCAGGCTTCGGCTCGTTCTGGAGCACTCAGGCAATAATTGGTTGTGTGGAGAGTGGTTTGTTCTATCAAATCACCCTCTTCCAGAGAAGAAACCCTCCAAAAGGCATCAGAGAGGCCCCACGCACACAGCCACACTCTCATTGGCTCTGTTCATTTACAATCCTTTGCACATTTCAAAAGCAACAAGGATGGGATGCTGAGGGAAGCAATAATATTCCCAGAGGGATTTACACATGGAACTCTTTCCTAGGGACAGGCAGCAGAGCATCTCTAGTACATCTTCCAGGTCAGTACCCACCCCCAAATGCCCTTTTCTCAGGGTCCCTGCGAGGTGACACGGTAGCATAGAAACTGCATTCCGTATTTTTTTGCATCCGAAGGGATACATTTACTTTAGGTGGACATTTCTCTCACTCTGCTCCTGGCTAAAGTGGTACTGAAAGGGACTGAAAGCTGTGGCAGAGCCCTTCCCATTCTGCCCACTCCAGGATACATTTTAATGCAGATAATTTGGAGATATTCCCGGGATCCTTTGCCAGGAGCACACACACAGTGTGTCTGGGGGCAGCAGAAGCGCTCTGTAGCTCTGCAGGGTTCCCTAGTTAAGTTGTAAGTCCGTTACCAAACTTTATTTCTCAGGTGCAGGTCGAGGCTGTGGGCATCTCGTCTGGCCCGAGAGGAAGAAAAGACTCTCTCGGGTGTGGGCTGCTGTTAGGAATCGGTGTGAAAACGAGAGATGAGAAGGAGGTAGGGGTTGGGATAATAGCTGCCGGCAGCCGGCTGGGATCAGCTGAAGTAAGGAAAGCGTTGAAAAGGCATTGCGGCATCAAAGCATCATTTTTCACTTTGTAAATTCAGCTCGAGTGTGTCTGTAGTGTCATTTATCCTGGAGCTTCGGATTCCTGTGCCGCATGGCAGAGTGCTAACATCTCTAGCAGGGGGATCTGTCACTGAACTGCGGGCGTCTCCGGGGTGTAAAACAACAACAGCTCGATGGCACACAACAGCGGCTCAGGAGAGCGGAAGAGAGAAGTTTTCAGTAAAATAACGGAGCGGTTGGGAAGGGCTGTAGGAAGGGTGTACAAACAGAGCACAGCATAACAGGCCAAGCAGACTGCATCTTGATCCTGTTCTTGCCTTTAAGATACACAATTCTGGGAAAAAATATAGCCATTAGGTGTTATCGGGGGTGCACCGGGGTGAAGACACCAGCTTTGCAGATCTTTATAGCCATCAGCCGTCAAATGAGAGATGCAGCAATGGTTACAGGAGACACTGAAGAGGAACAGGGAAAACGATGAGCATTTTCGTGAAAGGAAAGACCCACACCCCCTTTCATAATAAGAAAATCCTTTGAGGATAGCCCACACATGTTTCGGGGGCAGCTGCTTTGCTGGTTATTGCAAGCCAAAATGTTCTATGGGTACACACCTACTTAACTATACCCCTTGGGTTAATGAAGAGAAGGTTACATTTCGGTTCATGTGCCTTTTGAAGAGGGGAATAAACAACAATCTTTATTCCCTTGGGAGAAGGAAAAAAAAAAAGTGCAAATTCTGCCAGCTGGTTTGTAATATGAGAGTGCTTTACATGGTGTATTTTCACAGCTGTCTTATCAGTTTCCTAAAATGAATCGGGGTGGAGCAAACAGTTTAGGAATGTCATGAAAAAAGGATTTGGAGCTTTGCTGTGGTTCATGATAATGACGCCCTCTTGGGATAGTGTATCAGAGTTGGAAGATCCCACTAGAGATAGGAATAATGCTTTTAAAATATTCTCACACAGGATTCTGCAGCAATTGTGTCTGCACTCTGGGTGGAAGCATCCTCTCTGCTCTTTATGGTGGTTTGACTCGGAGCAATTTTTGAACGGGAGGCGTTTCCACTTCTCCTGCTGTGAGATTTGCTTCTGCAAAACGTGGCAGTTTGTGTCACTGGAACTCGGTTCAGTGGGAGCTGAGGGATCTCGAGATCCCACCTTGTGGACCTGGATGTTTGCTAGATCTGTTGAGATCATCAGCTCCATCTAAACCAACTGCTAAAGGCTAGGTCTTTCCCCCACTGAGGACGGTGGGAGAACCCTGACTGGTTTCTGTGGATTCAGTATCATAAACTAAACCCCAGAAATAGAGAGAAGGAATCCTTTCAGTGCTTTTATGTCCAGAAAAAGTTGCTGTGCTGTTTCCCCTTCATCGGTGCTGCTGTTGAGTTCACAAACTGCTCAGACCAGTGCTCTCATACGGTGCTTTGGGTTTTGGTGCAGGCAAGCAATAAAAAAAAAAAAAATTGTACACTGATTTATGGTATGGGTTGCAGAGGAGACATGCTCTGCTGGAAAAGAACCTGCCACGTTCTGTTAGCACTGCTAGGAGTAATGCAATACACGGGACTCTTTTAGCAGTTTCACTAAATATCATTTATTCCATCACCGCTACAAGTTACAGTGTATTTGACAGAAACAAATTGAGTGAACCAAAGCTGTTTCCTTTCATAAAAATGACTATAACTAAAAGGGTACTTTTAAAAATACAGGTTATTAAATCAACATATCAAACTTCTGACAGTTTTACTTTAAGTGGCCTTACTTATTTTGTTTGCTTGTGAAATACTTATCACTGCTTTAGAACTGGTATTTTTCTGAAGCTTTCCCGCGTCTGGTTGTGGAGATGAGAAATGTTTATCTTCCTTACAGACACCTCAGGTGTCTGCTGCAAATTGTTTCCATTCAACACATGCACAAAAGAACACGTATCGTTTCCATTAACTCACAGTGTCCCCAGTTCAGTTTTTTAATCAGAAGATTCGTGATCATCTGGGAGAAATTTTTAGAGTTAATACTTTTCTGTATACCTGAAAATCTTAAGACATGCTGGTCTAGAAAACAGTCGTTTGCAGCAGGTCTTGAGCAAAATGCTGCTGCTCCGATTCCTGAGGCCTGCTGTGAATTTCACACAGAATCTCCAAATCATTACTCCACTCCCCAAAATCAGGCCCAACAGTATCTATTTTTTTTTTTTTATGACAGACTCTTACTGTTCTTACAGGTCTCCATGGATGGCGACATCACAATCTTTACATGCAGTCCATTTCAATGCTTAACTGTCCTTGCAATTAGCAAATTATTCCTAATTTCCAATCGGAACCATCCTTGCTGCAATTTAAGCCCTTGCCCTGTTCACTGTGGTCGTGGAGAACAAACAGCTCCTGCGTCTCCTATTGCCCTATGCATACATGAAGGTTGGCGTTGTCATCTTTTCTTTAGGCTAAACATGCTAATTTGCTTATTGTCTATTATTATAAGGCAGAAAATAACACAGAAACTGGTCGTCTTTTTCTGGCATTTCAGTTTGGACAAGATTTATTGGTAGAAGTCATGTCTTGAACTGATTGGAGGAATTAGAACTGTGAGGCAAGTTTTTGGGGTGCACACCGCCTTTAATGGCAAACTTGGTCTGAACTGTGCAGAAGTAGTAAAGGATTAAGCAACAGAAAAGTTTTTCTATTTTTTTTTGTTTCCAACTATACTAGTTGGTCTGCCAATGAGTCTGGTCCTGCGTGTGTCTTGAGACCATCACAGCAAAGCACCAGTCCATATATAGTATCCTTCCAGAATGCCAGAACATAAATTACAAAGGATAATGTGCTGGAATTTTAATGAATGGACACAACAAACTGGAAATGCAGTTTTCAGCTGCTCTCAGTGTATCTTTATCTTTATTCGAGACCATAAACATCACATGTAATCCAGAACTGTTACAGTAGGCGCTGAACGCAGCCTGTAAAGAGCTGTGCTGGAGCTATAGAAAAAGACGCAGCTTTTCCTACCCCAAATAAGCATTTGTCTGATTGCCATCTGCAGTCATTAATGGTGATCTTGATCTCTTAAGATCAAGATCTTGATCTTGAACTCTTAAAAACCCAGCTACGCTGGTCCTGGTATAATTGAATGGGGAAATACCCAAAGCTGGTTTTCTAGTTTGGTCTAGCGCGTATAGAAATCCCAGTATCTTTTTGTCCCCAAAGAGCCTACTAATTCTGGAACGTTAACAAAGCAGAAGGTACAATGATGATGATGATTTTTCTTTGTTTCCAGCTGAGTGCTGTTTGCTCTCCGATAGGCGAACCCCCGTGTGCCAGAGGTGCGTTATTTCAGTCGAGACGTTATCTTGATCGCACGCAATCACGAAGGCTCCCGTCGCGCCTCTCCGGAGGAAAAGGGTGAGATGGGTATTGTTGCCAAATTATCAGCTGCATAAATACGTCCTCTCTTTCAAAACTGCAACTGTAGTTTGACGCACGACTTTCTTCCTTTATTAATGGGTGTTTTCTGTTAAACAGACACAGAATTTTGGACTGAGGTGTGTGCGTCTGGTTGGTAGATTAAGGACCTCTCCCTCAGCTACCTGTTTTGAAAAAGAAAACAGGAGAAAGCATCAGGCAGCAGCTGAAAAGCTTTAGGGTAGGAGGAAACGCTGGTTAGACAAGGGATGTGATTATTCTACTTAAAAGTGCTTTTATGCTCACAGGTACCCAAACACTGCTCTAACACCTTGTTATCTCCCTTTCTTCACGATGTCATTTGTTGTGCTGTTACTCTCACTGAAAATTCCATGAGGACAGTGGGCAAGACCTTCTGCACAAAGGGTCTTTGATCACACGGGATGAAATCCTGCTGGAGGTCAGTGGTCTCCTGTTCTGCCAGATCTTGGGAGCACAGTGCAAGGCTCATCATAGAATCATAGAATGGTTAGAGTTGGAAGGGACCTTAAAGATCATCAAGTTCCAACCCCCTGCCCTGGGCAGGGACACCTCCCACCACACCAGGTTGCTCCAAGCCCCCTCCAACCTGGCCTTGAACCCTTCCAGGGATGGGGCAGCCCCAGCTTCTCCGGCCAACCTGGGCCAGGCTCTCACCACCCTCACACCAAACAAGTTCTTTCTAGTATCTAACCTAAATCTCCCCTCTTTCAATTTTAAACCATTATCATCTCTTGGCCAAACACCTTTTAACTTCATCTAAGACTTTGGCTTTGTTTTTTTTCTGCACTTCCATCTGCTGCAGGGGGAAGTGGGAATGGCTGCCAGTTGCTTCCTGTTCCAGGCAGGACCGTTTGATGTCGGTCTGATGCGCCGTGCCGTGTGTCACCGGCCCTTTGTTTCTGCACAGCCTTTAGCATTCTTTTTCTCGGTGTCAAAGGGAGTTTGGGGCTTTCAAAATATGTATTTCTGAGAGCTCCGCAAGCAGAAAGAGTTTTGTCTCTGTTGGCTTCGATTACTGAAAGAACCAGAACCCGGGTATTAATTCTGAGATTCCCCAAATGCAGATTCTTTTCATGTTGCCTGGTCATCTCACTCCAAAACAGGTGATTTTAGGAAAATAAAGCCGTTTTTACTCACCCCGTTACTCGTTTCTTCTCTGAAGCTGTAGCAAGCCCCAGTTTCAGCCACTGCTCAGATGAAGGGTAATGCTGGCATTAAAACACAACCCTGGTGGTAGACGGGTCATAAAGCACACATTTATTTAGATTTAGACAAACTCCAGTCAGTTATCCACAGCTCAAGGTGCTCTTGCCAAAGATTAAAATTAAACAGCCAGCAAAACAGAAATCTCCCTTTCCTTCTGCGAAAAAGAAAAAACCAACCCAAATCTATTTCAAAACTCCCCAGGCTACACAAATAGATGTGCCTTTCATTAGTTACTGAAGGGATGGCAGACCCCGTGTTCTTTTAGACTGCTGAAGTGTGAAGAAAATTAGTGTCTCACATTTACAGGATTATACTGGAATATTTTCTCCTCGGGCATATATTTCTTAGATAACAAATATTGTAAGCAATATTTATTTTTTTATATGGTCACACTTAATAGAATCCATCTAGGAGATGATCTGATGGTATATATACGATTTAAAAGGCCAAGTGTTTTTATATCATCCTGTAGGGATTCTGGCTATTTAAGAGACAACATCTTCTTTATTACAGCCAAATTTTGTCTTTGCTGTTGTGCAAACTCCATGTCAGCTTTGCAGTACAAACATACAAACCATAAAGAGCCGATTGAGGTTTTAGGTGAATTTTTTGGCTCCCTGGGTCACCCAAGAGATGTTTGAACGAGCGGTTCTAGCGCTGAGGGGCTGGATGTAATAAGGTGTGGATGTGACCAAAATGGAACTGGGATTGGATTCCTGGACCCAGGTCAGGGATGGTGATGCTGAGAACTCAGCCCTTAGCTAATCTTGGAAGATTTTAAATGCTACAAGTGATTTGTGTTGATATTCTTGAAACGCCTAGAGTTGTGCTTCCACACAGGCACTGCCCAGCCCGGCCTTCCAGCTCTGGGGAGTTGGGTGCTTTATTTGTACGGAAGCCCGAGCAGCCGGGATGCGGGAACGGATCGTGCCTGCGTGTCCCAGACGGCGTCGTCAGAGCTCTCCCCTTCTGTTCCAGCAGGATCTGGCTCCTTGCAGAAGGCAGGGGAGGCTGCCGTCGGCGGAGAATGAGGATGCTGGCTTTTTCAGTCCTCTCCTCTGCCTCAGGGACTTCAATCCCGAGTTGTCCCCTTGCAAGCAGGAGGCACCAGCTCATATTGGTACAACGTGCACGGAGCCTGCCTGTGTCACGTGAAGACTTGGATATCACACGTGCCTCAGGAGGTCCTAAAGCCATGGGTGATGTCAGCTGCCACAGGACTTGGGGGACCTTTTCATCTAGGGGAACCTTTTGTACGTGCCTGCCCATGCTGAAGGGCCAAACAGGGCAGGATGGGACATGGATCCTGTGCCATCGCTCTGGTCTCCTCCCAGGTGACTGACACAACTTCTGGATTGGACATAAATGACTGAAGCGTAGAATCACAAAATGGTTTGGGTTGGAAGGGACCTTAAAGCCCACCCAGTGCCACCCCCTGCCCTGGGCAGGGACACCTCCCACCACACCAGGTTGCTCCAAGCCCCCTCCAACCTGGCCTTGAACCCCTCCAGAGATGGGGCAGTCACAGCTTCTCTGGGCAACCTGGGCCAGGCTCTCACCACCCTCACAGCAAACAAGTTCTTCCCCACATCTCA
>JAHREE010000405.1:47668-116905 GCA_033628505.1 Tringa tobata | reverse complement strand
AATTTTTCTTGCAGAATGGCCCCTTATTTGCAGGGGCTGCGGTGCAGGTAGTGCACAGGTGAGGCAGGCACACACACACACACACACTCCCTCTGCTTCGTGGGGGGGGACACGGGGGTGAAACATCCCCCCGCTTCTTCCTCCCGCAGGGTGAGTAAGGAGTGTGGAGTCTAATGACACACCGAGTCTTCCCATTACAGGCGTGGGCTGGTTGTTGGGGGCTCAAATGTAAAAAAGCTATGAGAGATGATGAGGCGGGCGGCTTCTCAGATGTGTGTTTTGCCAGGAAAAGGCAGATTCTCATCCCTGTTTGTGTTGGGAAGTTCGGGAGCGTATGTCAGACAGTGAGCTGCTATAGAGGAGGATGCATGGATTTTAGGCTTTTTTTTTTATATATATACAGGTGAAAATAGCGTAAAGGAAACTGAAATACCTGGAGAAATCGGACAAATGCTGAGGGTTAATTAGTGCTGCTGGGGAATGTAGCATAGCTGCAGTGAATGAAGGCAAATTACTGTTGAATTGGGAGAAGAGCAAGAAGAAATAGAGTGAACGTGCCATAGAGAACAACAACATGGCCATGAAACCCTGCTTGCAGCGTTTCTCAGGTTGGAGCTTGGAATGATTTCTTCAGAATGCTAAAGGTTGGGTGTTGCCTATTTTTTCTTATTTAATCCTCCAAACTTAAATGCCAAACCTGTAACTGAACCCATCCTTTCCTAATGTCTGAATTAAAAAGGAAAAAAAGGAGCTAGTGAAATAAGCGCATTTTAGCGAGAACGTATTGAAGAGAATTTGCTGGTAACAGTTGCATGAGGGTTTCTTGCTGGAGTGGCGAGAGACACCTTAGATCATGGATATTCTGTGTAGAGGTATGTTTATCTGGAAAACATATGATGAGGGTGCAGTCGAACTATGAAATGACAATATATTGCAACTTGCCACAATCAAAATCCCATTTTTTTGGCTCTGCAAACAAACTGTTGCAGGAGGGGGGAAAAAAAGAAGGCAGTAGTGCTTAGGCAAAACCTAATGTCTGTGGCCATTATGACTCTGGGGCTTCTAAAAAATAAACAAACTGCTTAAAGAGCTGTGCTTCTTTTTTTGTAGTAACTCCTGCTAAGTGCATCATAAATGCAAAAGACGGTGTGTACTCCAAACTTGCTACTGATTTCATTTCAGTGGAGAGGTAGGGCTGCATCCTGTTTGCATCTAGGCTGTGGTCATAGGATGTTGAAGCGTTCTCGTGTGTGGATTTAGACTGGTAATTACAGTGTGAATTACTGGTTATGTATTTGGTGTAACTGGATGAGGAATATAATTTTATAGAATAAACTCCTTATCAATATTGATTGTGTTGTTGCAGTTCCTGTCTTGCTCTCATCTTTCTGTCTTTCCCATTGGTTTTCCCATGATGCTATGTGAGCTCATGTTTTTATGAATTGAAATACACATTGTGAACAAAAATATGTCTTCCAAGGTACCTGTCAACTGCCTTTTAACATTTCAGCTTACATACACTAAATTTACTTTCAATTAAACCTTTATAATACAAGTGATGTATATGTTAATGTTGAGAAATCCATGAGCATACCTGTTACATGCAGTGAATTTTTAAAAGATTAATTTTTTTAATGCAATGTTGCAGACAAGCATACCTAACTTTCTGCTTGTAAATTCTTATTTATTAATATTAATGCCCACAAATGCCAACTGTGTAAGGCCCAATTCTGCGTCATGTGCAGTATTATGCAGTCTGTACACTGAGTTCTGCAGGTTTTGGGTTAGAAACACATTTCCAGAACAATGCTTTATCTGCCAGGCCTTCTTTGGTTTGCCTGTGACAGTTTCATTAGTATAGAATCCTCCATTTTCGTTAATTTCAGGATGCTTGTTAAAACTGGTAATAGTATATCTTAGGTTTTTATTAGGTAGCAAAAGGAAAACAATAAGAAGGTAGCTAGAAAACTCTAAAACACCTTGGTGCATTAAGAAAGAATAATGTGACTTGCAGCCCTCCCGTCTTTGTGCATGGTTTTTTATGTTTAAAGAAAAAAAAGAAAGGATTGTGTCCCTCTGTATGTTTTGTCTAAATTTACCTTTTCTAGGAGTGGTTAAACTTGCAATCACCTGAGAGGTGCAACTCAACATTGTGAAAATTAAAACAAAATACCTTTTGCTATTCAAGTTTTTTAACACCCCCTCTCCCCTCATGTCTTTTTGCTGTATTAAGCAGTGAGTATACACATTGATTATTTGCCTTTAAATTTGGAGTATGAATTTGCTTTAGAGCAGAATGATACGACAAGATGATTTTCTTTGACATCCAGACAAGCAAATGGCTCTGAGGGTAGTTTTTTGATGAGATTAAGCTGGTTTTAAGAACTGATGCAAAATCAGTGACCTCTTGTCCCTGTTCTCCCACCCGCAGTGGCGTGGCATTGTAGCCCTCCCTCTTGGACCAAGTTAAATGCCTGAGCAGCTGCTGGGTGAATGAAAACTATTTATTTTTGCAGAGCTCCTTTTTAGCAGGATTGGAAAACTGAACTTGACCTGTTGAACGCGAGGGTGACGGGAGGAGGGTGCAGGAACTATGGCTGGGTCTGTCCTTCCCGGCAGCGGCAGCTCTTTGGGTGGCTGGTGCCGGTTGTGGGCTCAGGCCTGGAGTAGTTGGACGAAGCCTTGGAAATGTCTCTGTGAATGGTGCGTCTCAATGTAGAGCGAGTGCCTTTCCCCGAGTGTGTGTTTTGTTTATGCTTGGTACTACACAAAGAACACCCGCAGCCTCACCTGCGTCATTGACTATAATCCTCGCGGTCAGCCTGATCGGTAATTTCAGGTTGTCTTGTGCTTTGCTTCCAATGTAATAACTATGTGCCAACCTCTAGGGACGTTTCTCAGCATCTGTAGAACACGCAAAAGCTGTGTGGTCACCCAGGGCCTAGTGATGTCACCAGTGGGAGGTTACCACGGTCACCGGTGAGAGCAGAACGGAGCCCACTGGGTGCTTCTGACTCTTACAATTTGAAGTCTTCATCTTGGAGTAACAGGTTCATTTCAACTTGAAGGTAGAGAGTGTGGCTCTTGCATTCGCTGGAGATAAATGAGTGTTTAAAGCTCGCTGCATCCGCAAATATTTGCAGCGGTGGAGTGGACCAGATCATTCATCTCTGGTTTATTTGCCAGTTGGATTTTATGAGCTTTAAAAAACCAATTCGAGTTATGTTACTTAGGATTATTCCGGTCCCATTATTTTATGGGGCTAAAATGCAGTTGTTTGGTTTACATTCATTTAAAAAGTAATTACTTGAAATACATACCCTACCTTAATTGGAGAAGATAGTGGTTTGTTTTGTAAACTTACATTAAGAAGGGAGAAACTAGGCATTTTGAGCCCAGTCTTGAAATTGTCCCATGTGAAGCCGCCCCATCCAGTTCAGTTCGTTGAGATTTTACTTAAATGACCTGTGATGAAAGGATCTGGTTTAATGATGAGGAACAAACTGGAGAGGAATTTAGGTTGTTGTCCTAGCATGGAATTAACTGTGGGACTCTGATGAGGGAGCAGAAGTTCCTTTATTGGATTTTGAATAAAAATGCTGTGTCTTTTGGGAGCTGTGGTGATGGAACTGTGGTGTTTCACATCTTCAGGAAAAGAAGACTTTGAATAAACCATAGAGTTCCATGAATAGCCTGGTTTTCTTCCTGGGCAGCATTTATTACTTATCTTTCCAAAATGTGTCAAATCATTTATACTGTGGTGTGAGAAACTCCATTTTGAAAAATACTCTTTAATTTAAGAGAACTTTAATTAGTAATGATATAACATAAAAAGTATAGTGTGCTACTTTGACTCAAATTTGGGTTTGTGCCACATTGCATGATTGTTTAATTTCAAAGGAATCATTATTTATTCATGGTGTTTATAAAATACATGTAATAATTGGGTTTGTATGTATTCTGCATAAAACAAACCTTGGTCTAAGTTTTGCTTCCTCAGTCATTTTTAGAATTTTTCTGGTAAAGCTTTTTCTTGCTCTGAGTGGAGGTTTTATTTGCTAAAAATGATGCGCTTTTTTTTTGAATTTAAGGTTTTTTTTTTCCTTTCCCTCCCACCAACCCCGTTGCTTTGTCAAGATGAGAGTTGTTCAGCTTTACCGAAGGAGTAACCTTAGGTAGTAATCCTTAAGAGCCGAATTGGCAAAGGCAGAGGTAGATACTTGAGGAAGATGAAGAATCCCGGTGAGTTCATGTTACTATTCCCATGCAGGCAAGTCCCCGCACGCCGCCGCCTTCGGCTGGGGCCCTGTGCTGCCGAGGAGCGATGTCGGATGAGCTAATGGGTAGGGAAGTAATCTCTTAGAGTGGTGTTCTCTTTTGAACTGGCATAACTGATGAGGAGGGTGATGAATCATGCATGTTGACATTTCAGCTATTACCAGTATTTGTTATTTATTTGTCCTTTATGAAAAGAACATATTGGTGACTGAAGGAATATCTTCCAGAGCAGACTGATAGCTCTCCAGTAGGAAGGCTGGAGTTGCTGTTAATTTTCCAGTTTGGCTGGGGAGTGATTTGTTGTTGGGAGATCTTTCATACGCGTAATTTCAAAGTCTTGGAGCAACTTGTTGCTCATTAATTGTTTGATTGTACTTAATGAGACATATACCACTTAGTTTATTCTGTCCAAAGTGAAGATCCTGGCGTGTATGAATTATTCTTTCTTGCACCACAGGCAGTTCCATTCATGTTGCCCCATTTCCCATAAGTTATTGAAAAGTCATCTGATGAGCGTTTCTGACCTTATTATGCTGATCAAAGCAGGGAAAGCTCAAAGCTGCGTTTGTTCTGTGCTGAGCTGTAAGTGTATGCAAATAGCAAACGTCCATCTTCCACTACCCAAGGCTTAGAAAGATGGAAACAGGCTTTCTTGCCTCTCTGCCCTCAAGATTTTTAATCTGGAGGTTTGCGGTCATTTCTTCTAGAGTATGTTGCATGTAAGACAGCAGGGGTTTGGTTGTCACGATGAGTTACTTCTCTTTACATCCTGTTTTCTGAATTCTCTGGGTTGGTTTTTTTTTTTGCCATTGAAGAGGTGACTTGGTTTTCAGAGATCAGTGACACTTTGCAGATTTTTATTCTGTGATATTTAAAATTCAAGCTTGTATAAATGCATCACTAATGAAGTTCAGCTGAATAGTTGAACTGCATCTTTTACCCTGATCTGTAAGGGATATTTTTAAGATTAAAATATGGAGTAGTTTGACAGAGCAGTTGAAGTAAAATTCCCAACTACTACTGAATAGGGTAAATGTGTGGCGTTTTTTCTCCAAGTTGCTCACTTTAATGGTGAATATTCCATTGTCTAATTTTTACTTACATCATCTTTAATTGCTAATTATGGTTGAATTGTAGTCATCTGAAATTTGAGATTTGTAATGATCTCATTAATGAAAGCAGTATTTTGAATAGGTGAATTCTTATTTGCAGTATCAGTCACACTGGGAATTTGTTATTAATTAGCAAGACTGAGAAAAGAGATGGTTAATTTGGATTTTATGACAGGGCATCTTTCTGTTTACTTACTTATTTTTAGATATCTTGGGTGTTTATTTCATTTTTCCTTCATGCTTGTATGATTTCCAGGGCAGGTAGAGTAATATTTTGGCAGATTCCTGCTATTTTTCTGTATTCAGATTATTTAAGTAAAATGCTTATATAGAGCAGTCAGTAAGAAACATCACTACTGCAATTTATGTTTTAGATGCCTTAACAAGTCAGGTTTGCATATGTGTGTGAGTGGTTCCCTCCCTTTTTTACGAGTTCTTTTCAGCTGAACCTCTTAAAAATTTGGGTTTCCTTCTCAGTTTGGATGAGAAACTTGAGGAGTGTGTTTGAAAGAGAGAAACCATCAGTGCGCATGAAAAGCATCACAATTAAAGACAATGTAAAATATCTTCTCAGAAGGGGAGTGTGAATATTTACAGTGTTTGTGGTTCCAGCAGGCAGTCGTGGGTCGATTCCAATTGCTGTAAAGCATTAACTGATACTCTTGAAAGTGTCTTAATATCCTTAACCTGGAAACAATTATGGTCTCTGCTGTTCACTGCCGGTCACCTGGATGGCAATCTGAAATGCCTTGCAGGTGAATTTTCCATCCTTGAATTGCAGAGTATTAAGCTGATTGAGCCAGATCCTGTGGTCAGTGTTTTAATGGTTGGCTTAAATTTTGGTAATTAGTACTTAGGGGCTCTTCTGTCGGGCTTAGCATTTTTGGTGGGCTGCTTCTTTCTGAGTTTGTGAGATGTTATTCCCAATGAAGTTGAGGAAAACTGGGAGAAGACTGTAAGGAGAAACAAACGTGAATTGACTAGCTTCCTGGTCATGTATCTAGAGGTATAAATGTTTAAGGATTTAGATTCTTCCTGCAGTTGTTACATGGGAACTGGTTTATTTGGCTTTATTGTTTTAGGGAAACAAAAAAAATAATAAAAAAGCCTTATCTTTTATTGCTCTTTGAAGAAATTTTACCTGTCTGTGCCGTCACCCAGCTGTTGTTACCTGTTATCTTCATCCCTGGCTGAAAGCTGCCGGTCTCTTAGCTGTGCTGAACCAGATGTCAGGGTGTAAGGTAAAAAAGAATAATCTCATTTCACTGCCTTCCTCCTGGTGTTCCTGCCCTGAAGTTATTTCCTGGTGGTGCTGATCAGGTGGAGTTAACAGTCCTGGTTTGTCCCACCAGTCTGGCACAGCAGATTCTGGTGTTGCCCTTTTCGGTCGATAAAAATGAGCTTCTGCCATCTTCTCTTCTTGGGTTGGGGTCCCCTAAAGTTATTATTTTTAATGAAGAAATATTTGAAAGTAGAGGGACAATATGCCAGCAGAGTGCAATGAAGTGTGCAGCTTTTCTTTTGTCGGTCCTTTTATTTACCTCCTTAAGAAGAGGTGATTTTACCTTTTGCCTTATCTCCCATTCTGTCCTGTGGGGATTATTCTGTGTCAAGAAACTATTTTTGGTAGTAGGATGCTCTTAATGTTCCAGATAACGATTTAAAGAGGCCTAGTAACTAGAAGATAAAGTGACACAGCACTTCTGTAGAAATGAGGGACGTGTTTTCAATGCTGCAAGATGTCAGTGGGAAAGCCCACGTAGCCCTGTAGCTCACCAGGACTTGGGGAGTCGCTAGGGGATGGCAGCGTGGGGCTTGTGAAAGAAATTGGTGAAAACAGTCATGTCCTTTCAGGCCTAAGCCCTCATTCCTCTCTTCTTTCTCTAAGCTCCCTTACTAGTATGCAGATTTCTAATTTCATGTCGTGGCTCTCTTCTCAGAGGTTAGTGCGTGTCTGTGAGTGTAAGGGGTCACTCGCTGAGTAGATAATTGGGATAGGCTTAGGCAGGCGGCTCTTCCGAGTGCTGCAGGAGAAAGTCTTCAGCAAAGGGGAGATTAGTGCACAAACAGATAAACAACTTTCTGTCCTTCAAGAGATTTTATGGAATAAAATATGGAAGGGTTCCGAGAGGAAACCCAAGTAAAACCTTGTGGTGCTTGGAAGACAGAGCCAAAAGGAAGTGTGTGTGTGTCCAACTTCCATGACAGTTGTAAACCAGAGTCCGTGGAAGGTTGCAAACGTAAGTGGATATAGTGATTTGAATGATCCAAATGAGCGTTTGTACTTGAGGATTTTGCTGCCTTGCCCCGAGTTTGCAGGCCATGCTCTTCTTCATGTGACTTTTTATATCCGTTTTTATGGATATTTGCAAAATTATATGGGTTCAGGCAGCTATTCTGTTCATAGAGCTGCATGTTGCTTAATCCATTACTTTCTATAGATGCTTAAGTTGGGGTCTACTGCTTATTATCTTTTCTAACAGCATTTGCATTTCTAAACAATCTTAGTTTAATGGCTAATTTATATTTTATGAAGGGAGAAATCTTCCATTTGCTAGTTTAATGGGGATTTTCTCCTCTTACTCAAATAATTTTCCTATTTTCAATGTGAGATTTGGTTAGAGGACCCCAACTCAATTTTCTGCTGTTTCACACGGTTATTAGTATGAGATACTCAGCTTCACACTTAGAACATTAGCGATTGCTTGAAATCTTTGCGAGCAGCTTTCCATGGGCACCAACCTTTAGTTAATACTTGAGCGCGTGTCAAGGCATCCCTTTTTTGTCTTCAGGTATGGGGATTTAGTGTAACGTGCACCATTAAAGAAAGGAACATTGTTCTTTGAAGGCTTAAACTGTAATGGAGCTACGTATGCCCACCCCCTTTCTCTTCAGACTGGTCATATTATCTGTGTCTTGATTTAAAAAACCATAAGATAAAGCAAACGCAATGCTGACAGCAGGCAGTGCAGCTACACCTCCTCAGCAGAGGTGGAATGTACCATCTGGCACTATGTGGGTAGTAGTTATCCCAAAAAGTAATAACAGTGGGAGTTCTTGCCAGTTACAAGTTGTGATCACAAGCCAAATGGTGTTGTTCTAAATTAGTGTACGTTTCCAAAGAGAAAGAGATGCAAGTATTTATTTTTGCGAACTCGAGAAGTATTTTCAATCACGGGGGTCTTAGCTGAGGTTTTGGTTGCTGGCGTTTGGAAGAAGGTGTGAGGGGAGTAAGTCAGGGAATATGGGCTGTGATGCTCGCTAGACCGTCTTCTGGGCACTAAAAAAAGTTGGCTTTTTTTTTTTTTGGTATTATGCAAGCTTCAACTTGGTTAGAATATGCAAGGAGGAAGTTGAGGAATTATTTAAAGAGTGAATTACAGAGAGGTCTATTGATTGATTTCAGTTTTGCTGAATGGGAACGGAAAGATCTCAGTTCTTCATCCTTTGACACTATGAACTGGTCTTGAACAAATCACTGTTACCTGCTGTAAGAAGACGAGAAAAATGTTCTAGCTAGGTAAAAAAAATCCCTGTCTTGCTTTTAGTAACACTTTTGGTATGGCGGCCTCTGATATCTTTGTCTAAAAACTTAGACGTGGAATAATCACAACTGCTGTGAAGTGGATGCAAAACTGGTTGGCAAGTTGCTTAGTAACCTGGATGCTAGAATTGAGAGTGTTCTAGTAAAACCTGTGGATGACATCAGCTTTCAAGGGTTTGCAGGGAAAAAAGGATGAGATTCAAAAGGGTCTTGAAAAATTGGAAACTTAAAATGCGAACAAATTAATTTCTCAGAGTTTATTCTGAGTAAAAAGAGTGCTGAATAGTATATATACAGGAAGGCATTAGCAGAGCAAAGCTCCATAAACATCCAACAGAAAAATTAAAAATCTCTGTGTCATTTGTGTGCATGCTTGCCTGCACACAGAGCGAGGGAAATTCAGAGGGAATTGTGAATTTGTGACTTCTTTTCAGATCTGGGTTCTTACCGCAGACCCTGAAAATACCATGTATTGGTGTGGACAGAATTCATGCACAATTCATGCATAGACACAGATAGGTTTGCACAGAGGGCAGTTGTTCTTTCCCAAGTTATTTGGGTAGACTATTTAGCTGCTCTTATGTCAGCATACGTTGTCTCTGCTAGGGGAATTTGCCAACATCTTTTTTTTTTTTTTTTTTTTTTCCCTTTTTCCCCTGGCATAGGAATAACTGCTGGAGTCCTCATCAAGTAGGTAAGCTTTGCATTGGATTCTTACTTCTTTATGGCTTTTGTTGTTGTTGTTTTTTACTGCTTCTACCTCTTGTAAATGTCCATAAGACTACCTCACAAATCTGGTCAATTTTCTGAGTCCACTGAATGCACTCACAGGCCTTGCACTGAGGTGGTTTCCCATGTTGGGTTGCTGGAGTTTAGATCTTCATAATGGAGCTCAGCATTGAAGTTGCTGGTTGCATACACAAATTTTTAAAGTGAATTAATGAATGTTATTTAGTAAGCACCTAAATACGCTTAATTTGTTTACCAAGCTATTTCTATTCAGAAACACAGTTTAAGTCAGATAGGAAGGCACCTTATTTGAAATAGTTGCCTCCATTAGATACTTTTTGTGAGAAATTTCAGCATTCATGCGAACCAAAACCATTGTAGGATTTTTATGTACCTGATGTAACTGTATACAGTGGACTCTCTTATGTGTCTTGGTGACGTTGAAAATTTTGCACTAAAGAAAGCTATTAGGATTAACTTCAAACTCTTGCATTGCATTTGTCCTCGTGGACAAAGAGTTTTGCAGTCAGAAAAGCAGATAAGGCGCTACTATGGGCTGTGTTTACTGCTTTGCACGTGCTTTGCTTTTTCCTGTAGCCAAGGTTTTTCACTCTAGTATAAATGCTGAAAAGCATAGATGCAAATTAATGTCCTTCATAAATGGAAGCGAATGAAAAACCTCTCCCAAGTTTGGATAAAACCATCTTTAAAGAAAGATTAGATCATATGACGTAAGATTATTTGGCTATTCGTCATTATCGGGGAACTGAGCAACTCTAAAAATCTTCCAAGTGCTGAGTGTGTCTTTACAACGCTTTGTTCTACGTGAGTGTGGCTTGGGTTGGTTTTGTTAACTTTAAGAGTAATACTATATGGAGAGTAAATCTTGTTGTATTAATTATTACCCATTTAGCTATGGATATACTGGAGCTGACTCTGGCATACGTGGGGGATTTACCCTTCTCTGATGTCACACGCTGCCACCTGTGTACTTGCATCTGATGCATGCGAGTGCTTACGGAGATGTCAGGTTTGGAATTCGGGCAGCTTAAATCTATACTTGTCGAGCGTCTGTACTATAAATCCCCAGATTTATATCTGGTGGCAGTTTGCTCATAGTCTAGACACTTGTGCTGAACTTCTGTGCGAAGCTCGTCCCGGCTGCTTACATTCAAGAAGTCGTCTTTCTGCATTGTATTAAGAGCTTATCCATATGCTACGAGCTCTGCGTGCAGGAAGTCTGCTGGCAGCAGTCCCGCTATTCCATATTCTGATTTCAGGCTCTTTGTGGATCGTCAGGAAAAAAAAAAAAAGGCATAAAGCGTGACAAGTTGTTGGCTGACTGATTTCTCGATAAGTTTTGCAAGAAAATTTGAATAAATATTAATGTTATGTGTAAGAGATGATGCCGCGTGGCTGGGTCTGGTGTGAACTGCAGGATGGGATTAAAAATAAGATTGAACAGCGCACGGGGGGTCAGTCTGGAGAACAGTCTCCACGTTGAGCCTCCATATCGTTGCGGTGTAGGAACGTTGGCTGTTGGTTGGGGTGGGTCAGAATGCCAGGAGAGACTATATATATGTGTTTCCTTTTGACGATAGGTGTGCTTTGTCATTCTTGTCATCATTTCTTGTCATTAGAAAGAACATCTGATTTTTGTAATTACTTTGGATTGAGCACTAATTTTGATACGTTGTCCTACTTTGGAACTTTGTAGGAGCAATACATAAAATAATGCATTTTAAACAGAGTCTCACTTCTCCTTTCGTGAACCCGCCCGACATTTCTCCCAGACGAAGCAAATCATTTTGGTTTCACATGGGTTGTATACATCCCTGTCAGAAACAAAACCCAAATTTTCTTAAACTATGGCTGACAAAACTATGGCTGCAGCAAAGTATTTGTTTTCTGGCTGTCAAGGCTGTTTTTGTTTGTGGTATTTCCCAAACCTAGGCTAAACTTTCAAGTGGTTTCCGTTTTCTGGATATTTTTGTTATGCTGTGACACCAGCAGAAAATGGAAAACTGGGTTGAAATTTATTCATGTCCATTTTCCTTTTCCTGATGCAACTGGTTTACAACACTTATTGGGGCACTCTTACACATAAAAATGCTTGTAAATGCTAAAGCTATAACTTACCAATTGATTAATTCAAAATAATATCCCATATTTTATAAACAGCAACAGAGAGAATAAATTCTGGAGCTGTTTCTAAGTCTGTTCAAGGAGGGCACAGAGTCTGGCTCCAGCACTTCAGTGTATGCAATGATAGATGGAGCTGGACCAGGCTCACAAGAGTTTGAAAAATAAGCCCATAGTAATGTGTCTTCGCTGTGTTGGGGGAGAAATAGCTTTTAGTTTGATGTAGTAGGTGCTTGTGTACATGAAGGCAAATAACATCATTTTCAAGTTTTCTGGAGTGCCTCTGTAGGAAGGAAAGTTCAGTCTCAATCTGGAATTAGTTTGGATAATTCAAAGGAACAATGTAATTGTTATGTAGGAGGATTTTTTTTTATTTTATTTTTAAGATGCTCTGTAACACATCATTAAAATATAACTAAAAGGAACCCAGTAGAAAGCGCCGTGTGTCAGTGCTCTCTTGTAAAAGGCTGAGTTACATTCCTTTGCGTTTGTTCTTGGTGTCAGAGTTGGTGCATCTGAAATGCTCTGCTAATGGGAGTCGGGCTGATTTTTTTTTTTTAGTATTATTTTATAAAACACAAATAGGCAACGACTATTGAAAGTTGAAATACTTCATAAAATTTAAGTTTATGATTTTCTTCCAAGTAAGAAGCCACTTAAAATATTAGTAACTCTGTTTACATGTTTGATGGGCCTAGTTAGATCGAAAGATTCAATATTTATAGTTGGTTGCTTTTTAGATAAAGAAGTCTTCAGGTTTCATATTGTGTTATTTGTATACCTCTGTGAATTCAGCCTTTTCCTTTAGGAAATTGCTTTTATTGGTTTGCAGCTTGCTAGCGGGCTTTCACTAAATAAGGTTTAGAAATACTGTGGAAATACTCTGGAAATATTGTAAGAAAACTTACAGAGAAGGGAGGAAACTTCTCCCTTACAAAGAGGGAGAACCTGGTATTTTTTCAACTGTATTTGTTTGTTTTTCTACTGGGGTTGTGTTTACCTCTGGTATAGATATCAGATGGTGAGCTTTTGCATATTACTCATTATAGGAACATCAGGTTGGTTTTCCTTCCTTTATTTGTGCTCTTCCTCTTCCTTCTCCCTCCCCCTCCTCATCCTGCTGTTGTTTTATCTCCACAGCATTGTTGAATTTGAGTAGCGGGGCCAGGAATTGATCTCTCCTCCCCGGAGTGTAGCCTGAGCCCCGTGCTGGTTTTCAGCAGAGCTTGGGGTGGGATCTGCTTCGCAAACACCATCGATTTCTTTGTGGTGTTTCACACGTGGTGACTTGATGTGAAATCTTCTGAAATGAAACCTTTAGTATGAAATGCAGTAGCCTGCCTTTCGTGCTTAGGTAATTTTTATGATGCTTCTCATTAGCAATGGGAAGAATTAAGGTAAATTACTGCACACAAAACCACTCCTTCCTATTTCTCTCTTCCATCAGTGTGGAAAGCTTGCTGTATGCCTTTAAATCATTAAAAAAACAGGCCAACACAGCCATGAAAAGGCATGTCTACCTGGTCTGGAGCCAGTTAGTGTCTGGGAAGCTGCTCTTCTTCCCGCGAGGCACCAGTCTTTGCTGGTGTACAGGACTGGGAGGCCTTGCGTGGTGGGTTTGCTATTTGCAGTATTGCATTGCAGAGCAACTCGGGGCTGAGCAAATCTGTCCAGATTGTCCCTTATCCTGTTAGCTGGGACAGCTACGGGCTGCCCAAAAGATGTCTGGTTGGCATCCCTGTCCCAAGGGGATCTGCCTTCTGGGTGCTCTGGTTTCTGCTCTGTGTCTTTGAGTCGGCTGAAACGTGATTTGCTTTTCTCTTGCCGGGAGTTACTGCTGGAGGTGCAGAGCTGTAAATACTGGGGCTTGTGTTTCTCAAAACTGTCTTGTGAATTCTGAGGAGAAAGGAAGATGTGAAAATAAATGATTGGAGGAGAGCTAAATTAGTGAAGATGAAATTGAGAAACAGAACAGCAACAAGATGTTTCTGAATCTGTAAATATGCTTCCTGAGTAGCTAATTGCATATAAATAAGTATGCAGATAGGCTGGTGGGAAGACTAACTGGAAAGTGGTGAATTTAGTAATAATGTATTTTGAAAAGCTTGTATGATAAAGGCTACCAATCTCCTAATGAAGAGGTTAGAGATAACAAATGCTGTCTGAAAATTAAGACTGACTTGCTTGAGTGGTTTAAAAGTCAAAGAGGATTTTGACACATTTATACCTGTGCTGCTAATGGCAGTCAGCAGCCTTTTGAATTGAACAGATAATTGCACTTACAGTGACTGGTTGTCCAAAGAGGGACGACTGTGCAGCTGCTTTTTCTCCTTGAATGCATATGTATTACCCTTTCATGACAGCTTGGATTAAAAATTTTAAACATGATTATTTTAATATCCAAAGAAATATGAAGAAATATTATATAATATTATTGTAATAAACATTAATATCAGCTTTATGTGTGTAGGGTAGGGGGTAAGGGTAGCAGGTACGTTAGTATTACTGCTGCCAGGACTGAGTGTTTCAGAGTTGTAAGGAATGTATTTGTGTGTTTGTTCCAGATGAATATCAGCTGATATTACAGGTGCATTTCTTTTATCTACGAGGTTGACAAACTTGAGATTGAACTGCAATGTGAAACTGTTACTTCTCTAGACATCTTGGTAGTATAAGATTCTATAGGTCACACTTTACTCAAAGCAGCAACTTATCAGTGGATTTTCACATATATAATTATTCGCTCAGTATTTAAAAGCTGGTAAAACTTCATTACTTTTTTGCTTTTCCCAAGTTGTTCTGAATTTACCATATTGTTTAGGTATCTCTGTGATAAGATCTTTGGATGAGTAGGTTGATGGCACTCACTTTGTTTAAAATTTTCTATGTATATATATGTACTTAAAACCATCATTTGTATTTCACTGTAGGCTTAGAAAAACGTAGCACGGGCACATTTAGAGAGGACTAAATAGCATTTCTTAGATGGCGGCGTGGAATGTAGTAAATTACTCTCCGGTATTAGACATTAATCTGTCTAATTGCTGCCTGAGTTTTCTACAGATGTTTTGGAGCAAACTAATAAAATGTACCCTGACATAAATATTTTTACACAAACAAATATAATGAAGAATTAGAAGGAAGGGGTATTGCTAATAGTGTTAAAATTCATTCCTTATCTTCCTCTCTTTTAATTACTTCAGTGATGTAGTTATTTTAATTTTGCTTACATAAATTAAGCTAAGTGTTCAACTTTCCTGCCAAGTGTAGTATGAGTACTTAAAGCACGTGGAGTTTGTAGCAGAAACAACCTGTGAAGAAATTCTTTTTCTGAACCTGCTGACGGATCTTATTTATTAATTGATGCCAAAGAGTCATATAGTAGTAATTTTGTAGTAGTAATCACTTTCAAAAAGGATTTCACATTATGAATCTAATTCCCTACTGTTAAATGGCCTAGAACTAACACCAAATCTGTATTACTTTTTTTCATATTGATACATCATGCAAAACTATGTATGGAAAGTCTGCTTCCAGGTGTAGTTCGTAGTGGTAGCTTGCGAACCCAGTCTACACAAATTGACGTGAGCAGGAATCATTCAGAAGTTCTTTTTTCTGACGGTTATGGTGCTATGGTCAGAGCTGCTGTATAAAAGAATAACTTCTTTGTCTCTTCCCAGAGAGATAATACGCGCCGCCTCTATAAAGGTCTCGTTGTCTCCGTCCCTGGACTGTTCCAAGTAATCGAATGTACTGTGCTGTGCTGCTAATGAAACTTCTGCATCTCCGTGTGCCCGAAGCTGGGCCACTTCCAAGCTTATCTTATGCGTGTCTGAAACATCAAGCATCTTGTATTACTCTTTTAAAGATGATATTCAGCATGAAAAATGTGTATTCTAGGATTTGGGTAGGATTCATATACTAATGTGATGACAAACTTTAGCTGCAGATGGATGGAAGTGGTTTCATACAGATAGTTATGCCAGATAACAGTTCACATTATACCTAAAGAGAAAGTGGTAACATTTAATTGCACCTTTGAAAACAGAGAGTGGGAAGAATTTATTATATTTTCTGGCAGTAATGTTTCTGAAACAAGCAAGCGGGTTGAATCTGAAGGAAAGATATTCTTGACAAGGAAGAGAATTATTTTTTTTAAGCTCACAGTGCATTCCATTAGAGCCTTTAAAAGCCATTTTACATGTTACTTTTCTTACACAGATGATGTCTGCGGGGATGGATTTGGAGGGAGGGTCATCTGGGTGGACGGAATGGTACTGTGCTCTTGGATTTTAACCAGATAAAATTTCACAGAAACTTAACCAATTTCACATAGCGCAGTTCTCAGGAGGTACCTCATTCACATGTCTCCATTAATCTTCAGCATGAGAAAGGGAAGATGTGATCAGAATTGGTAGTTAGAGAAACCATTGTCACTTTACATCTGAAATGCCATTCTTACAGTATTTCACTGTCGTTTCAAATGGCTGAAAAGGGCGTAGGAAATGGGAATGGTGGTGTTTGACATCATTGTGTGTCTCCACAGTTTTGTTTTGGTGTGGCTGTGATTTCATGCTCGTCCTGTTAAGTACTGCATTGTCCTTGCTATGGGCTGCCCAAAGAAAGGCTGAGATATACTCTGAAAAGCGTAAAAATCTTTGAAAACATTTAGCCTATTTGATAGCTTAAATAGTCTTGGTATAGGCTCCAAAGGGAACTGTTTTATTACCTGTGGTGGAGGATTAAAGCAGAGACTTGGAGAGGAAGAGCAATTAAAAAGGAAAAGAGAGAAGTAGAGACCATAATGAAGCAAATACAGGTGCTGTTGTTGGGGAAGGTTATTTAAATCGTCCTCCCATATTACTTGTGGTTTCTCTTAAAAAAAGTTAATCTAAAAGTATGTTGCCCATGATAGTTAAAGAATTGAATTGAAGAGAATAAAAACTAAGAGCCAGAGTATTGTTCCAAAAGTGAATTAAGCTTAAAATTCATTTTTGCAGGTATGTATCATCATTTAAAAATGGAATACCAGCTACCAATTCTGAACTTTTAATAACTTTTTTCCTCAGGTAGCCAGTAGTTACACATGAAGAAGGTTTAAATGCTCAGTTACAACTTCAAATTCTAGTTTTTAGAATAATCCTACTTTTAAAAATAACTAATTACCTGAAGTCTTTTTTAATAGATAAGTGCTTTTTTCTTTTCTAAGGATAGCTGTGATAGAATGGTAGTAGTTTTTATTTTTAGTAAGAAAGTAGCTGCTTTGCTGAGTTCAAACCTAAACCCATCAACTGGAATCACTCTGAACTTCCAGGGAAACTAAATATTTGTATAAGGACTGACTGTCCTAAACTGGTATTTAGGAATATCTTTTGGCCTGTGCTTTAGCAACATATTAGACTGTGGAAACGTTGATTTTTTTTTTTTTTTTTTCAGCCGTTTTATCTTTCACCTTTAAATATGAAGTGTGTTTCAGGAAGCCTCTTTATTCTGATGCAAGTGAAATAATCCATATTTTTCTTGAAGGCTGAGCACTGGGGCTACAATGAAACCTTCCTGTTCGTGCCTGTATCTATTAGTGTATTAAAAGTAATTGTTACACAAAAGTCCTTTTAACAGGAGGGACCTCAGCTTGAAGCTGAGGTTCAAGGTTTCAGCGTTGACTCAGTTGAGATTTTCTTTTTTTTTCTTTTTTCTTTTCTGTTCTTTGTTGCGATGTGAATCTCTCCTGTGAGGGGCTGCGAGAACGGCTGAGGAAATGGACTGACTATACCCGGAAAACCAAAGGCAAACACGGTGCTCTCAGCTCTGCAGAATAAGCTGACTGGGAGAAGGAAGGCTTTTCTTTCTGCAAGTGTTACTTGTGATAATCTTAACTGTAGACTTTGTAGAGGAGAGAAATGATTTCTTAGTTGGCAGTTTTCCTGTGTTTTGCTTTATTATTTTAATGGTTTCACCTTAAAAGAATTTTTGAGATATGTATCAGTTATTATGGAAGTATATTGTAGTGGCTCACTGGTTTGGTTAATCTGAAATGACTTGATCTTACAAATAAATTAAAGCAAGAAATTTTCCTAAGAGTTACTTTTAAGCCTTTTCAGTTATTTTGGGGGACTTTGAGGGACATGCTTATTTGATTGAGGAAAAAATCTGCATTTGTGTTTTAAGTGCAGCTTGGTGTGAAAGAATTACATTTTTTGTTGGTTTTTCTTTGAAAAAAATGAAGTCTCTCGCACACCCATCTGTGGCACGTGAGAACCTTATTTCCATGTAGGGCTGGCAGCACTAAGAGCAGCATGTTGTCCCTTGAGGCTTGCTTTGTGGTGGTTCCACCTCAGGTGGTGTCTGAGGCATGGCAGCACCACCAAAGCTGTGTAAGCAAGGAGAAGCTTGTTTTGGGTCTAAAGGAGAGAATACAGGGCGTTTACCAGGGTGGAATAATGTTGATGGGGATCAGCAGAGGAGCTCAGTGTGAATAACTGAATGTCTCCTGATGGAGTTAAGGTTTTAAACTTCTTAATTGATTTTTTTTTTCTTTTTTAAAGTGAAGACCTACATTATTGTAATCATAACAGGTGCCGAAATATCAGTTACAATTAGCTTAAGTAGTAACTCTCCCATTGCTTTGACTGGTTCTGCATTGAAAATGGGAAGCTGGTTGAATTCTGCAGGCACAGATGTGAGCAGCCATTAGGGAAGTGGATTCTGTGGATAGAAAGTTGGGTGGATAACAGTTTATTTGGCTCTTTATAGTCAAGCTTTAAAGAAATTCTTTTGGACTTACCAGTTTCTTCTGGGGAAATGGAAAATTATCTCAGCAAATGCAACCTGTTCATCTGGCTTGTTGGTTCAGAAAGGTGGAGGTCACCTTGTGCTACATTCACATCTTGTGTATTAATTACTTCGTGCTACGTGATGTCACGCTTTATACTACTTAAATGCCAGCTGGATAAATACAGGAAGAATCACCATGGGTTTTGTAGAAGGAATTCCTGCTTTATGAACTACATGAAGTCCTGCAGAATGGGCCAGGAAATCATGGAGGAGAGGATCCAGCTGATATAATCCACTTGGATTTTCAGAAGAGTTTCATCCAAAGTTTTTCACCAAAGGCATTTTAGAAGACTGAGTGGGCACAGCATGAGAGTGTCCTGTCATGGAGAATAATGGGCTAAGATAAAAATGAGGGCAGAAATAAATGGTCAGCTGTCATGGCAGAGGGATGTCACCTGTAGAATTTGGCACTAGGCCCTGTGCTGAGGATCACGCTAATTAATGGGCTCAAACACAACGTAGGCCGGAGGTAATCAGTCTCCCCAGTGACACTGACTTAGTGCAATAAAAGCAAGGGATGACTGAAGGGTTGCAAAAAGGCCTTAATTCTTTAATTACTGTTTAATAACAGTGAATGAAATGCAATGTAGATAAATGTAAGTGTTGCATGTGCAGGACAAAAACCAAATCCAAGTTATAGGAAAATTATGATCCTAAACTGACTATTCCCACTTAGTAGAGAATCTGGGGATTATGACTGGTAGAGCCATGAAGACATCAGCTGAGTGCTTGGCAGGTTTAAAACCAAAACCGAGCAAACAAAACCTCAATGTGAAATGTTAGGGATAATCAGAAAGAAACAGTGAATGAGGCAAAACATCATAGAGCCATCTCAGAGATTTGTGGGGTGGAGACTGAAGTTTGGCCAGCTCATTTTCTAAAAGGCATATTAGACCTGGGGAAGACTTAGAGCAAGATGTTAGTCTGTTAGTTTCTCACACAGGGCAACGAGGATGATCAGAGATACAGAAGGACCTCTGTAGAAGGAGTGCTTGAGTAGCCAGGAACTAGCAGAACCTAGAATCTAGGAGGGGAAAGAGATGTGTTTTAAAACAATATTTGGAAAAGAGTAAATTAAGTGCAAATTTCAAATGAATTGTAGGCAAATACCATGTATATCTCTTAGAACTCTTGTGCAGACAGCCTTATATCCTCATTGCAATACACTCATTAAATCACTGCTGTAAGTAAGGTTGTGCCAGTTTTCTTCGATCATTTAGTATATGTGTCCATCTCTTGACTTGGCTGCGTTCCTGGGAGGTGTTATCGAGCCAGTGAATTACTTCACTCGTGGGTTAAAGAGGGATTTGTTCCTGGGTCTTGTGATGTTTAAAGGCTAACGTGTGAAGTGAACATATCACATAACTCGGCAGTTGAGATTATGAATATTGCTTTAATAGCAAGGTCCCAAAAGCCAACGCAGAGTTCTTCCTCCTTCACTTTCCTTGTGTGTGTTTATACAACATAGAAGTGCTTTCTTGTGGTAGTTGAGGAAATATGCCTTTTTTTGGACTTGTGGTAAGTGGCTTCTGCTGTATTGTTTGCATCATTTTGCTTTAAAAGCAGTAAACTTTGGAAAATGTGATATCCATACCCAATTTAGATTTAAGATAATCCAATCTAGCTACAGCACAGAGAATGTTAAACTACTTTTCCTTCTTCAGACTCATTCTTATTTAAAAAAAAAGGCTTCCTGATACGGATGGTAACACAACAGGAGAGATTACTGTACTTTCTGTAACACATCTGTTACAGAACAGAAATGTTTTCATGCAGAACTTGCCCGAAGAAATTTCAGACCATTGTTTCTTAATAGACATTGTTCCAGAGTGTAATAAAAGGTGAATCAGACTGTGGCTTGGTTGTGCTGCAGCGAGGGTGAGAATTTGCTGCTTTTTAGGCCTAAGACAAAAGAAGTGGGAATGTATACCCAGAGAGAGGGGGGCTTCTCAACCTGATGTTCTCCCCCCTCAGGGGTTAGAGTTTGGGTGGAAGTGGAGCCTGTGTACGAGAGGTGTATGTGTGTATCTATGGATCTGGTATGCAATCTGCTGGGGAATACATCCCCCTACAGATGCTTCTCTATGAAGAGAAGCTTTGGACCCCTGGTAACACTTCTATTCCCATCCTCCTTCCAGGTACGTACTGTCAGGGCAGTGTCATGAGTAGTGGTGGTGCCAGGGCAAAAGGAGACATAAGTTAAGGGTAAGGCTTCAGTCTCCATGCTCTCTCCAGCAATTCTACCTGATGGCTTTAAGGAGAAAACAAGTCTGAGTAGATCAGTATTATTTCTTGACTGATCTTTTCAGTTCTTCAAGAAGTGTTTGGATGCTCTAGGCTTCAGAAGGAAAGCAAACCAGCTCTTTTTGCTGTTTCTTGCTTTCCTTGGCTGTGCACACTCTTCTCTTTAATGACAAGGGTTTTAATTTAGAAATGGATAGGATTCGGGATTTACCTTGATGAATGGTAACACAAATTGTTCTAGATTATACCTGGCAATTGCAATCATCTACATTCCAAAGTAGGGAAAAACATACATCCTGTCTCTAGAAGGCATTTAGATTTCCTCCATATGACAGACTATAGATAGTAGTTAAAAAATCAAATTGTTTTTATAGTAATGCAACTTTATGAGGAAATTGCACCTTCAGAGCCAAAGTCTTATTAACACTAAATGGGGGAGGGGGTGAATGCCTTGTCTAAAACCAAACCCAAGCCAGTAGTGCTGCATCCAGCTCTGCTGCATTATCTTTAAGCTTTGATACACACTTTCTGATACTCTCGACTCTATCCATGAGTCATGGATGGAGCATTTCCTTTCCCAAATGAAAGAGAGCAGTGTCCCCAAGCATTCCAGTTCTAGGGAGACTCAGAAAAGCTCCCGTACCACAGCATCGCTGCCGCTTATCCTTACGTGGCTCTTTGTGAAATCGGCTGAACGGACCAAGGGGAAGGGAAGGTAGAAGGGATGTACTGTACAGTTGGAGGGGAGCAAACCAAATTTCAGGTGAGGTTTTCCAAATGCTCCTGTACCAGTCTTTGGAAGTGACTTAAGTACACCTGAGCCAAAAGCAATGGCTCCTGTGAGCTAAGATGTTTTGGTTTGCCTTTGGGGTGAGTTAAGAGGGTACTCAATATTCTCAACCATTTTAAGCCCCAGTAACGATGCACGTTTCAAGAGTCACACTGAAAGTAGCCGTGTCTGGGGTTTGGGAAGTGCCCTCTCGCTGTGGTGCTCTCACTATGACCGTTTTCTGCTGTCTGCTGTTTAGTTCCTCGTGGCTTAAGTTCTTTAAGGACCCGTAACAGCTTGCTTTTAGGTTCGCTGGTGTCTCCAGTTTAAAAAAAAAAAATCTCACTGGGTTTTCAGCTATCCCTTGCATAAAGCTGAGGAACCCCAGTTCCTCATACCAGAGCTGTAAATCCTCCTATCTGCATTTTTGCTGCCCGTTGCAGGATGAAATCAGAAACCTCGGAGTTGTTAGCTAACAAGAACAGGGTGAAGCAGCGCTCGTGTATACAATATTGAGTTCTTTTGAATTGCTCTGTATGCTGTAATTTCAAGTGTGCTGATACAATGGCTTCATTTATAACTGCTTGTAGTTTAAACACATTGTCTTCAGTAGTGAGGCCTATTTTAAATATCACCTTTTAAACTTCATAAACGGTATATTAATATGCCCTTTCTTTCAGGTACTTACTGATATATATGTTTGCTTGTTGGTAGGTTTGAAGAAGTGACTTTAAGCAGAATATTGACTTCTGCTAAGTCACAGTTTTCCTGCATGGGGTATAGTTACCCAGCTAGCAAAAAAATTGAAAGCCAAGTGAAACAAACCCTCACTTAAATCCCCTTTTCAGTGCTGTGTTTCATGCGGCATCCAAGACATGGTCTGTAGTTATTAGCAGATTAACACAAAAAAATGCTGTCCTGTTTAATGTAGGTATGGCTTCCCACCTGAAAAATTTATTTGTTTTCTTTCTTTCTGTCTTTCCTCTTTCGTTTGAACCCAAAGCCCAAGTTGTTTGTGTATGTTAAATCTTAATATTATTGAGTATACCAAATACAATAAATGTTTGAAAAAGAAATGTGACTGTACAATATGTTTGAGTAATTGACTTTTTATGGGGACACATACTTTTCCCGAAGAAAAGTGTCAGTAGGATATTGCTTTTCAGCTGTAGATAATTCTATCCTCTGGCAATATAAAAACAAATGAATTCAAATAAAATACTCAAACTACTTACTTGTAGTACCAAGGCACAAAATGCCTAGTCCAATGTATTCATTGCTCTTACTCCTCCGCACCCCCAGTTATCTGTGCTCCCGACTGTCCTGTTTCATGTCACTTGTTTACAGCACGTGAGGTTACACACAGCTGTTGGCGCAATCCTGTGTGTGCATTACACAGGATTGTGTGACGGTGTGAGGGCACTGGCGTGGTCCTTCTCTCGGCAGCTCTGGGTACTGAGTTGCAGAGCCCTAACGAGGTACCACGCGTCTGCCAGGCGTCATGCAGGAGCGGGTCTTGGTGTCACAGCAGTCACTGGCACATGTTGGTGTAGTGACTTCTCTTACGTCTTGCAAGTTTTTTCCTGGAATCTCTTTCCAGAAGCTTTTTTTGGCCATAATTACTTGTACTTTTTGTTGTCTTTTTTTCATTTTCACTTTCACCGCTTACCTGTTTTTTTTCAGTCTGTCTTCTGTGACACTTCTACCTTGTCTCTCTCCGTTAGAGATTCCATTCAGCTCCTCCCCCCACCCTCCAGTTTCACTTTTCCACTTTCTCTCCCCATTTGCACTTGCTTTTCTCTCCCAGTAATTGCTTTCATCTTCACAGTTTCCCACCCCATTTCCACAGGGGTGTATTTACAAAAGAGGAAACAGGCTGGGAAGAGGAGTTGTGTTTCGAAGTACTTGAGTTCTGGTTGCACACTTCTGATGGAGCAGAGAAAAGGGTTTGACTTCCTTTGTTTGAAATCAGTTTGTTCTGTAGGAGCTGGTTGAGGAGGTTTGGAGTGGTTATTTTATATCCTCAATATCTAAGGTGCCGCCTTAGCTTAGGAGCAACAGAAGTTCCCCTGCTGGAGGGGGGAATGCGCTTCCTGTGCATGTGTCCTTTTCACACTCCAGAGACAAGTCAAATGAGACAAACTTGTGAAAATTGAGCACAGTTCTACCAGGAATTAAAATAAAACAAAAAGAGAGCAGGGGGAGGAGGGATCTGCAGAATCCCATTCTGGCAGCCATCTCCAAAGGCACTGGCTGATCCTTGTGGCTTCCCGGGCCACTTTCTGACCAGGAGCACCTGAAGCAGCACCAGCTACGATGGGCTTGTACGGGCACAGGATTGTAAATGTGATCCGTGGGAGAAAGCTATGATGGAAATAACACTCTTGCTATTTGCTCCTTACCTTTGTTGGGTTACACGGGTTTGAGCAGTGCTGTCAGAATTTTTTGTTTGGTTCTTACTGAAATCCCTGGCAAAGCTTCCAGCAGCATTGGAAAGATTTGGAATAGGCTTGGGATGTTCCAAATGACTGCTGTGTTAGATGTCTTTTCAGTGTCGTGATGTCTGTGGGCCATTAAGTCTCCTCTTCTAGTTATTTGCTGACATGGATTAAAATGTCAGATAATTACGATAAGTCTCCTAACCTTGAATTATTCTGGAAGGAAAATATTTTCCTTGGTGCATACTTAACGTAACCCATCATTTTATGGTCACGTTGGCATGTGGGTTATGAGCACAGTTCCCAAAACAACTAGTTAATAAATAATGACCAATCTGTAGATAGAGCAGAGAGGGTGAACAGACAGGTAGTTAATGTTATTAAACATGTTATGGTAATTAACGTCTGAAGGCATTGGAAAGGTGAGGGCTTTGTAACAGCAGTCGTTGTAACTACAGGATGATGACAGCTCCTGCCCCAAAAATCACTGTGCTAGTAATAAGTTTGTAAATTTTGATAAACATTATTAAGATGCTGAAAAATTGGATACTGCATTAATAGCTTGGAACTACTTGTTTGTTAAGCAGGAAATAAAATGGAAGCTCATTATAATTTTTCATGTAAAAGCAGGAGTCTGAATTGTTCGGATAGCAGAATGTAAATGTCATCTGTATTTAACACACGGACTGGGGTGGGTTTTTTCTTCTGTTTTTTGTTTTTTGAAGGCACATGGGGTGAGCAAAAAGATATTCATTTAAAGCATGGGCAATTTTCTGATTTTTTTTTTTTTTCTTTCCCTAATTCCATTGATGTCTGGATGCTTTCCCATAGTTATTTAGAGTGATGATCATGAAGAAACCGTTGCCAACTTAGAATATGGCAGGGTGGCTGCTTGCTTCATTCTGTTGAAAATCAGCCAAGCCGTATCTAATTATGGAGTGAAGCGTTATGTTGTTGTATGGTTTTATTTGTGGAATTTTTGATTTATCAATGATATACGTTCCTATGTAATGAACTCTGTAAGTACAGTAATTATGTATGGTAACATACGATTCAAATCTTTACTTTTAATTAGAGAATAAGAAGTTGAGAAGACAAACTTTACCAAGATGGAAACATGTGACTTGTTTTCCAGACTAGTCCCTAATAAAGTTAGGTCAGCTATATTTGCATTACTATAATTTAAAGAATATTGCCATTTTCCTGATCTTGATTTGTTAAATGACAGCCATCATTAAAACACATTTTGCTTAAAAATGAATTTCTGTGAGTTAGAACTGGAATCAAGACTATTTTTTGTCAGTATGTGTTTTGTTTCCAACATGTATGTATGTGCAAAGAATTTAAACTGCGATTTTATTTGATTTTGGAATACCATCCAAGCTTACTCAATTTATCAGATGAATACCAGCTGGTGCGACTGACAGCCAAAACTAGAAAAATAACCTCATTTAAAGATGGAAATCCCTATTCATGAGACCAGTTCGGAGCTTTTCTTTCCAGCAGGACTGGTTGAGCAACATGTTCTGATCATTGGTGTAGTATATGATTTTCAAAGACAGATGGTCATTGTGTTTAATGTCTGTGTATTAATGTTCTGTTGATAAAAGTATGAGTAAGTTGTTAATTTCTCTGGGAAAATATAATTAAACTGTTGGGATCAGGGTCCATGTGACCTATATTACATTTGGTTTTGAGGCTTCAAATTCAATTAGCTTTGCGAAATTGCTGTGAATTTTTACCTGCTCAAATGCAACATCTGCTTGCTTAGATTATGGGGAAAAAAAGATTGCTTTGTTTGCTCTAGGATGAATAGAAAACTAGTATTATATTTCATTGTTAATTGGAAGTTTGCTCAGTACTGCTGTTAAATATTTTCAAATCCAGAATGGGTGATATTCATCTCGAGATACCTCACCAGGCTTCTCAAACTTGTTCCTGTGAAATCAACCCTCCTAGTACCATTTGCTACCATACCTCTTTACTGCTCTAGACAAGTGGCTGTGGAAGGCAGGTTTGCTGTTTTGTTTCTTAAAGCTTTAAGTCCTTTCTGTCGTGGGTTTTAGCTTGACAGGAAACTGTTGCAGCTGGAATGTGTTCCTGTACCTGAAAGCGGTCATTCCTTTTGTAGGTACTTGTCTTCTGGGTTAGAGCAACGGGAGGGTGCCTAATTCTGTCACCTACATGTTGACAATATTGTGATTCTTTTTCATAAACTGTTCTTCTTACCTGTTCTAGTAACTCTTTGGTCAGCCAGGAGCCCTTCTTTAGGGTAAGCAATCTAGTTAGTGTTTATTAGTTAGTGTTTATTTTATGCCTTTTTAGACATACTGTGTACTGTGTAAATATGCATGCATATTTAGCAACTGAGTTTAACTTAGGACCATATACTTACGTGTTTAATAGAAGATAAGAAAAGCTCTTTTTGAAATCATTTGAAGCTGGATGTGAAGGATGTTAGAGGTAGGGTGAATGTGTATCTTTTTGCTGTTTTACACTTTGGTTGTTTTTTAGCATGTTCTTCTGTGGAAGAATTCAGTTCAGTTCTTACCTACACAGGTGTAACCAAGAAAGAAGGCTGCAAGTCTGCAGAGTGACTGCTTTGTGCCTGTATTACTTAATCTACTCATCTGCTGAGCATGCTAAACTGTAATTCTTGTATTTTTTAACTTTTGGGTTACTTGGCTTTGTGACATTATTAGTAACTTGTACTTTTAAATAGCATTTCTTTGTTTTCTTATTTTGGAAATTACGTCATGTCCTTTCATTCACTGCTGCCCAAGCAGCTTCGTCCACAGTGTGTTCATTCAGAAATTGTCTGAAGCAGTGGAAAGGTCTCAAATGCAGAGAATTATCAAAAACGATTGAAAGGGGAAGATTCCTGTTATACTGGATGAAGTTGAATGAAGGGATGGATATACTGAAACAGTAAACATACTATGGGAAAGGTATAGCTGAGTTGGAAGTCGCTTTATGGCTATTCATAGTTTGGTTTTATGGGCAAAATTTCCAATTGACAGTAATTGGCTTCTTCCCTGAGGGCCAAAGGCAGAATGAGTATGAAGACTGGACCACTTTTTGCAGTTGGTAGGTGGCTGGGTGGTTTTTCTGTGACTGTGCCCATTTTACAGATACCCCATCTTGTGCTAGCGGGGCACAAACACTAGTTATTTCTATTGGTTTTGGAAAAGAGTTAAGAAGTAGGACTGTTATCTTCTCTTTGTGAAATCCAAGAGGAATGGCTTGGGAAAACTCAATATAATAATAAAAAAAGTAAATTTTTAAAAAATATATTATGATTTGCAGCCATACTACAGGACTCTAAGAATATATGGAGAAATCCTGGCTGTGGGTTGAAACACACCATAGTTGTGATTTATGTGTTTAATCAAGAGGGAATAATTCTAAAGTGGGCCCCCCCCCAAACTGGTTGTATATTAGTCTCTAAATATATTTGTTGTGATACAACATGTCAGAATTTATAACTTTCATAGAGTTAAATAGTGGAATTTATAAATATAATTAGAGGGTTAAAGGCATTTAAAGAATAAAAGCGCTTTAATGACATTCAGTTTTTATTGACAACCCACTAATATCTGCTGCATTCACATAAAGATTTCTAATGTAATAATCTGAGCAGATGAAAGCTCTGCTATTTAAAAGCTCAATGCAGAGCATATTCATCAAATATGCTCTCTGAATGCAGATGGAAAGTTATTGAGCAAATTATGGGTAGTCAGCACCCATCTACAGCCCACACCGCGTGAGCCATATTCTGCTCTTTGTTTTACAGGGGATCATATTAAGAGAGATGTATTAAAAAGATAGATGGCAGCAAACCAAAACATTTACAAGGAGTTATTTTTAGTTATTCCAAAACTCCGTGCATGTTTTCAGTTTTCCAAAAATTGTAACGTTGCTGCTTTTCAAAGAAAAAAAAATTCTGCAGTCATTTACTGGAGGTGTTTGCAAGTTTTTCACCAGTTAAAAGAATTGTGGAGAATGCCAAATAAACGTTTTTTAAGATCCTTTCTTCTTTTGTTTCTTTAGGATCTAAGGAATATGGGTTTTTTTGTGAAGTAATGCCTAATAAAAGTCTTCCTTGATCTGAACGTGTTTGGGCTTGGCCTCCCTACAGGCTCAGTTAAAAGCGGTTCCATAACCGTGGTCCTTTGCTATATGTGGTTGGACAGACACTCACTCAGAAGTTTTTAGCTGGTTCTTTGTAACGATACAGTTCCTCCAGAATTCAAATGCTGGGGCAGTTGGGTGGTCCAGAGCGGGAGCAGAAGACAGCTCTGGTCTTAGAGCCACATTTGCATCTTGTCTTTGACTGATCGAAACAGCCACAATCCCGGTGAGTGTTTTGGGCTGGTTACTAGCTGTTCAGTTATTTTTCCACAGAAGTGAAAAATTGAAAGCAGGGAGGTAATTGGCAACCTTGAGAAATAAGATAGGATCGCTTCATGAATTTATGGAATGTCTTACAGTTTTATATATACAAAATTATTCACATAAGACCATCTGAGAAGTTTCTGTTAAGGTTCTGGAAAGCTGTGTGAATTGCAAGTGAAGCTGTCAATTACTTTTCAGTATCCTCTTGCAGTATAATAAAAAACCCTACTGAAGTGGTTGAATATTATTGTACAGTGCTTTATACTTGCAAACTTAAGGTGGCCTCAATTTACTGTGATGTTTGTTTGTTTGATGACGAATGAGATGTATCTGTATTTCCTTCTACTTGCTGTTTCTCAGATGAGATTTCTCAAAGAATAGATGGGTAACGCAGTATCGTCAGCACAAATAAACACACATCCTGGTACTAAGATAGTTGCTCTGGGCTTTTTCAATGAGTAGCAAGATCCATTTCTCGTGGCTCTTTGTTGATGAACTTGTTATAAGAACGTGATGACAGAGCAAAGGGGCAAGTACTGAACTCTTGATTTAGGGCTGAATCCCTTATGGGAGTTGTATTTATGTAAGGAGTGGGTTTTAAAAAAAACAAACACTAAGGGAAGGCTGCAGGATTTTAGCAGAAAAGCTTGCTGGGCTGAAGGAAAATACTTGGAAGTACCATATTATCTTTTAAATAGTGTACTGTATGGTGTGTGTCAAAGGAGAGTGGTGTCTGCTTTTCTTCTCTCCTATTTCAAAAGTGGTAAGAGGGAAGACTCAAGTGGCCAGAGTTAGTATTGATTAACAGAGGTTTAAAAGCATGAGCATTAACTTTTTAATTGCAATGATAAAGAATGGGGGCTTTCTCATAGCTTATCCAGTAATACTCTGGAAAAGTTGTGGGTTTATTCCTGGGATGAGATGATTACAGTTCCGTGCGTGCAGCTGGGCAGCACGGGATGCAGTAGTGTGTTGAGAAGATGCTTCTAAATTATGTTGAGTTTTTTTTTTTATGTCTTTCAGAACTTTCAGTGAATGGAGGAAGACACTTTTTACTAGAGATCTAACTTGTCTAAAGGTATCGAGGTAAGAGAATTATTTTCCCACTGTCCCACTGTTGTTTTTCAGTAAAATCCAAAATCATCTGTGTTCTGAGATCTCCAGTGGAATTAAATTCAGTTCCAGATTGAATATTCTTGAGACTTGAGCAGGTTTGCAGAACCTTAATTTGGTCTGGATTTAAATATGTATTTTTTGATCATTTAATAATTATGAAAATAATTCAAGTTTCCTTTAGTCTCTTGAAGTAGTCAAGTGCTGTAACATTTCCTGACACTTTATACTTTGCTTAGTTTTTTATTTTAATTTTGTGTCATCCTACTCTGTTTTCAAAATTAACTCAAGGTGGATGGGAGCCTCAAACAGCTGGTGGTTTTTTTGAATGATGGATTTCTGGCTGCTTCGTGTCATAGCTAAGAGTTCAAGTGCAAGTGGTTCCTGATTGAAAAACTTGCTGTACTTCAATTTTCTGGTGGTTTGGGGCAGAATCAGGACTGTTGGTCCTGACAAAACGAGGTTTGGTGGTTCCAGCTGTAGAAAGTGCCCTCAAATTTCTTCCAAGGCAGATGGTGTAAGGAGACTCAGCCTCTGCAGAACAGTGCCACGTTTTATTTCAAGTTTAAACACCTAGTTCAAATGGTTGTTGATGGAGGCAGCTACTAATAATATTTACAACCAAACCAGTGATTTTGACTGTTATGGGCAACACAGGAGGCACTAAAACCACTGGAGATGGGTTGATGAAGGTGAGGTGATCGTATTCCTAACTTTTCCTCGGTTGTCATTTTTCTCTGGGGCAGCATAATTGACATTGTGTGTGGAGAACATAAGTGTCCCTTGTGAATTCAGTCTGTACCATTAATCTAGAATTAGAAACCAGGTTATGCAAAATGATGAAGTCCTGTTCAAAATTAAATTTCCATAATTTCAAGGTCACCACACTTTCATGTTCAAGAGAGAACTGGTTCTGACTTTTGACTTTCTTCTAGTGAGTGAGTGCATTCTTTCAGTAGTGTTTCTGATCTCATTTTAAACGGCTATTTAGGTTTTCTTTGGTGTTAAATTCCAACACTTAAATAAAAAGTATTGTTGGAGAGATTTTTTTTCCCCAGAAGAATAAATCCAAACCTTGACCAACAAGTTAAGGTTGCAAAGTATATTAGTATTCTGTGATCAGTGAGTTTCTCTTACCAGAGCTGTTGTTGCTTAAGAGTGTTAAGGTTATCTCGATGCAGAGTGAATCATAAACTGTCTGTCAGTGGCATCTCTCTTCTAGCAGTCATGCTTTTATTCTTCATCCTTCTTACTAGCAGTATGCCTATATTCTAGACAAAATGAAACACAAATGTCTCCTGGTAACGGAGGTGAGGGAACTCAAGCCTACACAGAGTACATCTGTGCTGAATGATGAGTTGCACCTTTCTGCTGGTGTCCTCCTACTGCTGCCTTCCAGCTCCAGAAGGAAATAACTGCTTTAGTCCAACACTGCCAAGCTAATTAGGCCTCTGGAAGTGCCGTTTTCCAAGCACAGTACCAAAATGAGCTGTCCCTCAGAGTAAGTTCTATGGGTTTCCGTAATAATACAGTACTTGTCTCATTCCTCTCAGGTTCGAACCATATAAAAGCTCCCTCTGAACACAGGCACCACACACTTTAAGTGAACATAATCACCACAGACTCATCACGAAGCATGTTTGGCCACACTCACCTTAGGGCTGTTGTTGGGAGCTCCCCATACATGGGAATATTGCCGTGCTGTGCTCTCACAATTACTTCTCAACTGGAGGCTGCCTTATTTTACTAAAATAAAAGCAGAGATTGAAGCTGACTTCCTGCTTCCTTGTGAAACATCGTCACGCTGACCTGCTGCACGATTGTCCAGTGGGAATGCTGTTAGTTATGTTTATGTATTTATTTTTACATATCTCCATCAAGGATAGTTGGAGAAGCACAGATAGTAGGGGCATATCTAGCTGGTCACAGGAGGAGAGGAGAGAGAGAAAAGTGGGGGCTTGTGATTTACAGGCATTTATGGCCAGATCTAGGAAAGGTAGTCAAGAGATATCCAAGTATTTTGAATGAGGAGGTGCCAGAGGGGATGGACAGGTAGACCTTCATGTCAAGCCCCCCCCCCCATCATACCAATTAGTGGTCTGGCTTTCATGAGAGAACATGAAATGATTAATTTTTGTTCATGTTCAGTTGTTCTAAATCCTATTAGTTTAGAGAACTTTGTCTAATAAACTCTTAATTGCTTAAAAGCCTGTAATTGGTGGGGTTTAGTCCTTTTAATTCCTTTTTTCAAATAATCCTAGAAGTTCTTGGCACTTTTGCTAGGTTACAACAATGCTTTTTTTCATTCCTGAATTTCCTGGAAATATTTAATCAGTAAATTTTGCTCCTCTGTTTTTAAATGTGCACAGACTGAGCCTATAAATATATATTTCCTTTGACTTCAGAGTTGTTATAATCAGTTATTCCCACTCCTGTGGTGAGTCAGAGCTGTTACGTGAGGCTGAGAGTTTATGCATTTGATCTTTGTGAAGTTTGTGGAGCTTCTGACATCCACAGACAATTCCCAGTTCTGCTGTGTCGCAGCCTCATCCTCCTGTGAACGTCGGAGCCGCTTAAATGCGCTCATCTGGGCTGCCATTCCTCGTCATCAGGGTGTCTCTCAGAGCATCCTCTTGAATTGCAGGGCAATTTAGAGTAAGAGTGTAGGTTAAACTTTGAATAATTTATTTGTGGAGCATGGGAAGTTTCAGTCTAGTAGCTGTTAGGAGCAAATTTCTCAGAACAGACTTCTGCATACAATGCAGGTTGTACATGGAGTAAGTGCTTGGAAGCCTGACTCAGGTTACGTTCTGTGTCTCCCTTTCATTTTTCAATTTCTTTCACCTTGTGATAATTAGCTTTATAAATCTGTCACTTGTTTTAAAAAAGTCCTTCTTACTTACTCTTTATGAAGTTTGAGTGCTTTGAAAATAGTTCACTGATTCATGAAAGGTTAGATTTTTTTTTTTTTTCAATAAATGTTAATTTAGTCTTTACATGTTGTTAAATCCTGAAAAGTAATATTCGGAAAGGTATCTTATTTGGTGTCTTAGTACAATCTTCTTACTATATACACTTCTTAACTTCTAATGTAGGGAGTTCAACTTCCCTCATGAAAAGAGAGAATCTGGTGCTACCAGGAGCTTTTAAAATAGAGTATTTTGAGTAACAAGCTTTTCTGTTATTTTGCATCATGGAGTGTGTATTTTCTGTGAGAGGACTTTCAGAAAAACACATAAGAAACTACCCGTTTTAATTCCCAATAGGAATGATGGAAATCAGATTTTTAAGGGAAGATGTACTAAAGAAATGTGATGTCTTGGGATCTTCTGAGATGGAGAGAAGCAGATGAGTAAAAGAAGATTGACACTTACGCTCTTCTGAACTGTGGAAGTGGTTTGTCACTGAGACATGAGCTGATTTATCAGTGACAAATGTATCTTGACAGAAATTTGCAAATAGTTCTTACTTGTATCTGTCAGTCTCTAGCTACAATGTTTTGAGAATTTTTGACTAGTGTTCATAAACTTCTTCTGAATATTATGGAGGTTCTGGGAGTAAATTCTGTCTTAATTCATGGTAGCATATGTGCATTGTACATATAACTTGCATATGTGCATTGTACATATAACTTAGATTGTGTGCCCTTAATATTTTTTTTTTTAGTTAGAAACTTTTCATTACTGGAAAGAAAATAAATTAGAGTTCTACTGTGAAAAGTATATATTTAATAACTTCTCATGCTGACTTGCACAAAACTTGACAACAGTGGCCAAGCAATGTCTGTACGTCTCATTGGACATCAAACAGTTTTTTGAAAAAGAGCTTAGTTGTTACTAATCAGCTTTACAGAAAAATAATTTTATTTGTAGTGAGGTGATCATAGAAGAGGAAAATGTTGGGATCTAGCTGTTTTAGTGGTGGTATATGGGGCAAAAATAATTTGCTCTCATTTTGAAATTCCGTGTCTGACAGGCAATATCCTTCCCTATGAGATGTTAAAAAAGGAGCAAGAATGACTTCTGTGGGCAGTAATAATGGGTAGCCTCCCAAACCATGAAGTAGTTCTCGTAGCCTGTCTACAAACTCTGTCTTAAAATTAAGAAAACAAAGAATTAGGCCTTAGTCATCCAGGCAGATATAATGAGACTTGTTCAAGCTCAGCACTATGGTGTAAAGTTGCAGCTTGTGGCATTCACAGTCTCTACTCCTTTACCTTTCTGTTTTGTTCTCATTCTATTTCTAGTACTGCTTCCTCATGCTCCAGAAACTCTTTTTGTTTGTGTATTTCACTGAAATCTAGCTGTGTTAGAAGAGAAAACAACATGTGGCAGAGTCTGTCTATACATAAAACAGAAGATCCCCGAGCTGTTTTTTAAGAAAAGGCTATTTTGAGACGTGCCATTGATGTTATAAAATGGAGTTACAGAGATAGTGCCTTTTTATTTCCTGCTGATACTGTTTGGAGACTTTTGCTCACATAATACCTTCATTAGGTTTGGTAAAGTTACAAATGACAAGCTAAATGACAAAGAAAGTGTCATAGCTCTTGGTTGCTGGGTTTGATGATGGAAGTCTCCCGTGGCTGTGGGAGCGTGAAGGATCCCCATCAGCATCCCACGTCTTTAGCTTCTGCTGACACAGCTGCTGGTGAGGCTGGGGGGGAGAATTAACCTGGGCTATAAAGATGTACTGAGAGCTCGTTGGGGGTGTGAAAAAATGCTTGATCCAGCTTCTCCTAATGCTGTAATACCATTTGCTATCTAATCCTTCTAATTCCACGAACTAATATGACCAACAGAATTTTTAATTTAGACTGCTTATTCTTAAATATTATTTCTGGCTTAATATTAGCCAAACAGAGGAAGAGCTGTGACCACATTTGCTCAAAGCCCCAAAATAATGTGGTTGTGCATGCAAAAGAAAAACAACAGTTGATTTCTGCTACTCTGTATTGTGAAAACCTCAACTAATCAGGATATACATTTAGTACTTACACTTAGAGTACAACAGTAAGACACAATGAGAAACCACACCATGAGTTAGTTGATGCTACGCCAGGTCTATTACTAAAAGGCCTTTCTTTCCATCTGCCCACTGTGCAGGGCACTAAAGACCTAGCAGTCCTCTGAGGGGTCAAGGTGAGCTCTGAGAACATGGAATTAGTCCCTCAGACATCCCATGGCTGGTAACTCGGGGTCTTAATGCAAGACATGAATTATTTCTCTACTTTGTAGTTCTTCAGAGCAAATTCACAGCAGCCCTATACATGCCCTAATGCAGAGATTCCCAGTCCAGCCCCAGTGGCAGCACAGTGGTTTCTGTCAGGGTTTGCCAGTAAACATCATTAGCAAACTGTTGTCCTCACCTTTGGCACTGTTCACGCTCAGTCCAGTTGGCTCCTTTGGCATAATTAAGTTTAATTAGGTTATACCTCAGCACTGATGGCACAACTCCACTCGGTACTTTTCTTGGCACAAGCTGGTATGGGGATAATCCCTAAACCTCCTTCTTAATTTGTGGGGACTTTGGAGTTTTGGGCTGTCTACTGCTACCATCAGAGTTGGGTTCTGAGGAAGATGCCTTTGTAAAGAGTGATTGTCCTTCCAAGCCTAGATGGGGCTCAGAAGGAAGACCTGGAGAGTAGCTGTTTAAACAAAAAACAAGAAGAGAAAATGAAAATATCCTACACTTTTCTGTAGTGGGATTTTAGCAGGATCTTTCTCCTCTACCCTCCTCTGACCAGATGCTGTAAGATTGGTATTTATTTACCCTCTTCCTAGATCTGAAATAGCAAGCTGAGCACTTCACAATCCCCTTTGGCCCTTCTACCTGCATTGGCTAACTAGTATTTTTAATGCCACAGGTAGCAGATGGAAAAAAGGACGCTATTCCTGGCTGGTGACAGTCAGAGTCTGCTGTTACTGGCATCAGCATTCACAGTGATTCTGATTCACTTCAGCTACAGAAGGGGTAAATTCGTTATCAGCCTCCCCTTTGCTCTGTCCTTCGCTCTTCCAGCTTCTCTTCCAGCTGTACCTCAGTTCACTTATTGAAACAGTTGTGTATTCTCGTGAGCATGATACATTAGTGTGAATTGTTATTAACCCTGATAGCTGGGGAAACTATTTCTCCTTATTTTTACATATTACTATCATAGAGCACAAAGAAACTACCTCTCCTTCTTTTACCTGCCTTGGAAAAATGTTGCTAAGTCATAGTTATAATCTTCTGTTAGTAAACTTTTAGGAAAAAATTAACTTGATTGTGGTTATGACACTTGGTTTAATACAAGAACCACTTGAGTCTGCTTTATCTAAAAAGAAAAATATAATAAAAATAATAAATCAACCAATCAAATGTATACATTGTTAAGAGCATAGTGGGCAATATTGTAGAGGAGGAAAAGGTAAGTCGCATTCAGACTCGAGCAGTTCCCGTAACAGTAGCAGGAGGTGTTTACTGTCGCCTTGTTGTCTTGCTCAAAGCCTAGATAATGCTTTGGATTAGTGGGATGTTGGAGGGATTATAATGTTATCATGTTCCAAAATAAATAACACCTTGAGTTTGGTTGCCTCTTCTTTACGTTTACTGTCTACTTCATATTTTCTCCTTCTGGTGTTGCAAAGGGTGTCGTGTATGGAGTTAGTTAATAACGGACTGGAAGAGAGGAAGGATATGTAAATCCAGAAGTTTTGTTTCTGTGCTGGGAGCTGAAACATAACAGCCATCTAAAGAAACTAAATAAACAGAATTCAAATTTAAGGCTAGTGTTTGTGCCCAGATGCAATTTTTTTGTAGCCATGTAGCAGTAGGGTGCGCCGAAGAGGGGCTGGACCTTTGTTTAGGAGCCCTGGGCGTGAGCCTCAATAGTCACTCATTGTGCTTTGAGGTCATTATCCAAGCCCTCAGAAAGGTGCCAGGTGACGCTCAAGTGATTCCTAGATGCAAAAGAAACACCCGTGCTGTATTTTCTGTTTAATATTCATGCCTGCATACATACATACATGCAGACAAACACGCCCCCAAATCTGTTTGTGGAATCTAGTAAGTGAATGGGAAGTTCTGAAGTCGGGAAGGGCTGAAGTTAATGTCATCCCCATGTGCTTACGGGCGTTTGCTGTGTGGGTGCTCTAGCTTACTGCCCTGAAATGCTGGTATCTCTCACTGACTCATATTAAAAGGACTTCAATGGTTTTAAATCCACACATAAAGCTCTTTGAACTGGGTGTTATTGTATTAATATTCTTGAAAGTATTAGATAAATGTGAAGAATCTCAAGATCACATTAATCGAGCATCCTCCAAGAAGAACATAATACTGTTGCAGGACAAAAATTCATGATACATTTCTGAAAGATGAATGTGTTACCTGTAACTACGGAATATTATGTGTACAATAGAAGGAAGGCTGCAGTTTATTATATGTCCTGATCAAAGACTATTTACTATTCTTTTGGTCTAGTTAGGAGCTGCTTTTGTTGTTGCTGTTTTGATGGTTTACCTACTTTAATAAGAGGATGTTCCACCAGAACAAGCTGTCAGTGTGTCTGGTGAACCCAGAAGCTCATTCTTTTATCTTCAACAGCACAGAGACAACTTATTTTTTTTTTCCTGAGACATATAGAGCAAGGAAAATATATGGATAATGTTTCTGTTTGATTTTTTTGCATCAGTTAACTCTGGGCTTGAGTGGTTTTCCTCCTCATGACAATTTATTCCACTCTCAGAAGAATTTGACAGTCAACTAGCCCAGGAGCTAAAGACAACAGCTTTTGTAGTCTAGGAGTTGTTGTCAGCAGGGTTGACTTTTTGTGAGCAACATGAAGGGAAGGAGCTCCTGCTGATGGGTTTGGCTTTAATAGGAATGGGAAACAAAGCCAGAGTTTGCTAAACGCTGTGTCTTGCCCAGTTTAGGGTGATAATAATTTGGTGAAGTGGTTTGGCAAAAGAGGTAGGTTGTGCCGGCTGTGCCGGAATTGTCTTCTGGAAACGGCCTGGATGAATGAGAGCAAACGGAACGGTAGGTTTTATGTGGATATTGGTTTCTGTTGTTAGGAAACGTACTGGCAAAACGGCTTTTCATCCTTCTAAGTTGTTATCTTGTTTTTAGGACATCTTTACCACTTCTCTGTAACCTTCTCCTGTTGAGCAGATCGGGGTGTTGATGTTACCTCTGTTGTTGTTCTGCTTTTGCACAGTCTTTGGGATACGCGCAGTGGAACAGGATCGCCATGTTTCGAAACAGTCTCAAGATGCTTCTTACAGGAGGGAAGTCAAACCGCAAAAACAGGTCCAGTGGTAAGTAAATGTCAGCTCCTCGTGCATGGGGTTTATTTACAGTTTCTGAAAGTATTCCTTTTATGTGTGTTTTGGTCTTGGTGGGTTTTTCTTCTTTTTAATGAATAGATGTACTTAGCTGATCATCTTGTAGACTCAAAACATCATCAGAGGGCATTTTAATATTGTGCTGTGATTTAATATTTAAAAGTATATGTATATTTATTTTAAAATGTATGTAAACCACAATCTGTTTTTATTGGGGAGATAAGATGTAGAGGAAAACAAATAATAGTTATACATAATCCTGTAGTAAACTAACATCAAGGTTCAGGTTTCAATTATGGGAATTAAGAAAATTTTTTTTTTTCCTCAAAACTGACTATGTAAACTTGTAGCGCTGAAATCTTATTCGTTCCAGACAATACTTGTGATAGCAGGAGCAGTTGGTTTTACTTTTGTTTTTTAAACACAAGGGGGAGAGATGAAATTAAGGACAAATCACCCAGATGTAGCCACCGTTTCCGTTAGTCTCCTTTTTCCACTGTGCAGGAAAGGAGTTTCCAGTCGGCAGTGGTTGGGAGGGCTGGGCCTGTCTGATCCTTGGGGGAAGTTGGGAGAGATTGGGATTGCGAAGCAAAACATTACAGAAAATATTGATATGCTTTAAAAACATTTTTATTTAACTTTGGTATTTATTTCCAAAAATGGCATGCTGGCAGTGTAAGAGCTTTTAATTAGATCTTTCATTTTTCTTTTTAAAGCCATCTGGCAGCACATTTTGAATATTTTGGGATACAGTGTTTATTTGTGCTTGTGCGCCTGTGTAAATAGTGCGTATGTATATGCCATGGGAAACCAGGAGTGAAGATGCAGAGATACAATGGTGATAAATGCAATAGAAAAAACCAGCTTCTCTTCTTTGTGTTGAAGCAACTTAATGTGTATTTCTCACAGTGCCAGAATTCTCCTCCTCCCCCCCAACTTTTAATATCTTACTACCCCAGGTTTTCTGGGGGAAGGAGAATTGTGTTTTTCAACTTTTGCTGTGTCCTGAAGGTGTCTTGTAACAGCACTGACTTCTTTTTGGTCCGTAGACATCAGTAACCTGTTAGAGTTTGGTTTCTGGTGAGAATCCCAGTTTGGGGTGGTTGATCCTGAAGATATTTGTCATAAAAAGTCGAAGCGGTGCATCGTGGTGTTGGGTTCCTTGCATTGGTTACTGTAATTAGTGTCTATCTCCTATAGCGGGAAAAACGTCTGTTTTGCAAAGATGCCCTTAGTAATTCCAGCCTGAGGTCGTGGCTGGCACTCACTGCTTTTGTGGAGGAGATTTTCTTTCCTGCTGAGCTCCTCAGGCTTTGGCCGCGGGAGTGGTGAAGCTGGGGAAGGTGCCTGCATGAAAAGACACACAGGTTTTGGGAAGACACACGAGCAGGTGGCTCTGGCCTCCTGTGATTTTGTGTCTCTGTGAAGTACCACCCAAAAATACAAGTCTCTGATGATACTCCCAGCCTTTGGAAAACTGTACATAGACAAATAATCTTAAATTGTGGTTTCTATACAAAGCCGTATCTTTGTCAGATGTTCCGTTATCAGTCCCTAATATTCCTTTTGGCTTATCTCCCAAAGCAATATGAAGGATCTTGTATATGCAGAGCTTTGCAAATACGTGTTTCTTATTTTGTGTATGAAAAATGTCAGTTCTGAAATAATGAGATTTGATACGGCTGTATTTCTGTCTGAGCAAAACAGAAATGGGTCTTCTTGAAAAACAATATGACAGTATTTAATAGATGAGGTTTCCTCTAAAGCCTAACGACTATACTGTATGTTTAATAGAATTTCTCACAATTCTGCCTTTGAAATAAATTGCTTTATTGAGAAGTTGTGTTTGGCATTCTTCAGGGGAGGAGAGGGAATAAGAAAAGGAGATTATAAGGTTTGTGATATTAACAGCGTCTAAATGGAAGGCATCCCTCCACTGGAAAATAATGTTTCAGATGAGTGTTAGTCTATCAAACTGTAATATGACATTAGATTAATTCATTGCTGCCTAGATTTTTTTAATAAATATATTTAATTTGGTGTTTCTTTGCAATGCAGTAAGGAAAAAAAATCAATAAATCACTTGGATTGCTGTTGCCTTCCCTGTTGGGATTTTGTGGAGACAGAGGTGGGACTCTAAGGGGCTCTGGATTTTTTTGTTTCAGCCAAGTGCTTAAAAAGATGAGGTATTTATTTATTTATTTAAATTGTGTTCCTCGTGAACATAATGATTTCAATTGTGAAATGTTGAAAATGACGTTTCCCAGATGGTTTTGGTGCTGTGATTTGCCTGGTGGCCTCAGAAGGGGCATCCCGGGGGGCGGTGGGATGTGGAGGGCAGAGCTGGGAGCGGGAGCTGCCCCGGCAGCGGAGACAGATGTCTCCGGAACAACCTGTGTTCACTGGGAAATGCTGACACCGAGCTACACCCGTCCCTGGGAACTGGGAACAAACTCAAAATCTTAAGTCCTCCGTTGTGAAAGTCATCTATTAGAGGTTTCAGGTCTGCTGTTGATTGACCTCCCATGTAGCTATTTTAAATTCCGTAGGTGGGTGACAGCCCAGGGGGGTCTCTGGAGCGTGTGGGTTTGGGTGCAATCCCAGTGTGTGTCCCCCAGCTCCCTGCACTGTGCCTTCCAGGGCGGGAGGAGACCTCTGAAGCCCGGTTAAAGATGGTGCATTTTTTTCTTGGAGAATCCGAGTGAGCGCACTGGCCTTTGAAATCCCTGCTCTTTGCAATGTCTTTCATTTGCAGTAACACGGTTAGCAAACAGGGTCAGGGAAGTCAAGCTAACAATCCCTGGATGTTGTGATGTGGTTTTGATAATTCTTCTTGATTAAAAGAACACTGGTAGCGGTAACAGTAAATGCCTTCTTATTATTCCTCCTTCAGAAACTGCTGAGCAACTTCTCTGAAGAGCTGTGGTTAAAATTTATTTTGACTCAGCTGGGGTGGGTTTTTTTTCCTTTGCTACTCTTTATGGTATTGTGGTTCAGTAACACAAAATATTTATAAAAGAAGAATACCAATTACGTGCGTATGAATGTACAGTTACATGCAGTAATGCCAATTAAAATAAATGAATTTCTACTGCAGCATCGGATTGTGTAATCTCCTGTGGTTAATTTTGTGTGTGTGTACTTTGAGAACTCCACTGATAGGATTTCATAGTAACCTACTGTATGCAGTACAGCCCTCTGCATGGGTATTTGTGCACATATTTAATCCCTTGCTTTAACAAAAATTCTCTTGTGACTCAAGGGCACTCAAGATATTTTACAGCAATGCCTTGAGGACACATTATGACTGCAGTAGTGTTTTGATTAGGCTGTATTTTCTTCTGTCGTAAATGGATATTCCACAAAGCTACCAGACAACAGCGTCTGCGAAGCTGAAATGTGATCTGAATATAGTTAAATATTACCTTTATTTTTCTATTCTAAATTAATTTACAGAGATATGCAGACATGTACGTTTTCTGACTCACAGGTTTGTATCCAGGGCAAAATTGACGTAGGATATGTTTGGTTTAAAGCGTAACAGGGCTGTGCTTTGCTCCATCCTTTTACTCCTCCTGGGTGAAGATGCAGCACGATGACTGTGGCCAGAAGCCCTCTGGCCAGGCCCAGCAGTGGCCTATGGTAGCCACTCCCGTCTCCTGCTTGTCAGCAAGGTTTTTCAGACTTCTTCCCCCTAATTCAGCCCTTCCAGGGCAATTCCGTTCTGTTCTCAGAATCCAGAGACTGCGAGGTACTCTACTGTGTCTATGTGTTTTATCAAGGACCTCTCTTTTACTTCTCTGGAGTTTGCTTGATTATTCTAACCATTCGTTGATTTGGGTATGTATTTAATTAGTTTACATCAGATCAGTCCACTAATATATTCATTCCAGTATCGTGGTAGTGAAGTAAGCCTGTGTAATGGATCCAATCTTTCCACCTATTATAATTATCCTTGTTTCTTTTCCAAGCAGATGGACTATTTCCTTCTTACATTATCACATTAAATTAATACTACTGTAAGAGTTCAGATTCCTTTTAGAACCTAATAAAATTCAGCTGCAAAACTGCACGTTTTATTTGGTTTTATGTTTCTCTTCACTTTGAGATGTGAGTCCAGAAATTTGTGCCTTTTATTTCTGGCAGGGGCCGCAGTAGATTCTTAAAGTACTCTTGTCTTTTTTTCATGTTAAATTTATCTGAGGCATGTAATCCTTTATAAAGTAGCCTAAAGGGTCTACTTTTTTTTCTGCTGAGTTAGTTAGGAATTGTATCTTCCTTGTTTTTAACTGATAGAAGGCACACAATTTTTATCTCGAGCTTACCAGCCAGGAGCCTGCCTGTCGTTCACAATATTTTTGGTGTAGGGCTTTTAAAACCTGTTCTTCTTTCCTGGTTCACAGGAGAGCCAATTACTTCTAACTTCCAATGTATTTATAGGGCCTTTTGGAACTGCCACTTTATATTTTAATTCCACAGCTAAAAGAGCCCCTGTCAAATGCTCTTCTCTTTTGGTTCTTGCCTTTCTAAGATCAAAGGCGTTTCTGTGAAGGTCTCATCACTGCTTTGCCAGAACTCCATGCAGTTTCTTCTCTGTCTCATCTCTTTTGGAAGCCTAAGCATAATTTTTACCCCAGAAGAGTTTTAGAGGGTCACAGTTGCGTTTTAGATTTCATTTCTGAAAGAAATTGCTGAGTGATGAGATCCAGGTGGTGGGTCCTGAAGATGTTGGGATAACTTAATTTAAGAGGGTATTAGAAGTGAGATATTAAAGGACCCATCAGACTTCCAGAATGTATTGTGGTACCGAATAGCAAACGTATCCATATGTTCGAGGTGTTCCATCCAAATAATAATTCAGAACACTTTCTTCCAAAAAAGTTTGATAGTTTTTCATAAATCCATTTTTAAACAAGTCTCAAGTATGTTGACAAATCCATAGCTCCTTCGACCGCAGTGAAGTCCTGTCCTTGAGTTTATTAAGAATGAACTGACCCTTCCTGAAAGTTTGTTTTTCATTTATATAATTCAGTGTGTTTCTTCTTAAGAAGGAAATCTATCAGGCAGATAAGTGTGCACACATGCACGCATTTATCTTCTTAGTGAGGCATATTTATTTGGTCAGAATGTTTCCTGTTCATACACCGAGCTCTCTTCCCAGGCCGATAAAAGATATTTGGACAATAAAGCTTCTGCTTCTCTCCTGCACAGCTCTCTTAGAATTTTAGCAGCTTATTATTCTAATACATGTTTCTTTATATCTAATCCACAAATACTTTTTTTTTAAATTTTAATAACACCACAGATGTTAACCTAACTTGCTTTATAGCTCATAAATAATTCTTACTTGACAGGTCTGTTGAGTCCTCCGCTGTGCTTATAATTTTTTCATTAACTGACTCAACCGTTCCACTGGAGTTTATCAACCTGTATTGTTCTGTGCTGCTGTGTGTGAGTGGATGGGGGATAATCCAGCTCTGTCAGCCTCGGCCTTGCCAATATTTTCCCAAGTTTGAACATCACCAGCTGTAACAACAAGCCTGTTGACTAAGGCTGCCTCCGTCCGGTGATGTGTAACCACCAGTGGATGTCCTCACCCCACCTCTTGTGTTCCCAGAGCCCTAAAAGTGATTTTATTACCTGAAGCACAGTTCAGGGGGGTTTGTTTCCACATCCTCTTTGTGGCTTTTTCTACCCTCTTAAGATTTAATTGATTGTTTTATCCTTGATCTTTTTTGCTTCCATCAAATACAGATGTACATGCTAATGTTTTTCTCGAGAGGAGTTTTCAGTCCTTTCTGAGCATTTCCTGATTGTCCTCTCATGGTGCTATGTGGCATTCTTAAATGATTTGAATGTGCAAAGGTTTTCAGAGCCATATTTTTGGTCTTCCTCCTCGCCTTGACCCTCCCCTTCTAATTTCACATAATGTGATACACTTATCAAAATGATTTTTTTCTTTGCCCCTGTTTTCAAAGTTTACAGTACGCCTTTCCTCCATTTTCCTCAACATTTCAGCCCACCAGATTATTACACTAGTTCTGGAATCTGGAATAGTTCAGCTTCGTATGCTTTCTTTGAGGAAAGTTGTCTTGAATGTTCGTAATCTTGTAGTTCTCCTTCCCAGTATTCCCAATATTTGCTTTACTTTTTGTGAGGGAATTGCAAGAATGCTGTGTTTCCTAATGTCTGATTTTATTATTTTTTCTGTTTTAATGATAGAGCAGCATCTCTGTCTTTTAAATGCTTTATTTAGGGCTCTTTACTATGAGGTTTAGATTCTGGAGACTTCTAAATCCTTTTTCCTCCCTTACCTTGTGCTGTTCTTCGTAGCATTGTTTGAAAGGCAGGCCCTCTGTATTGTGCATTTACTGTTTCGATACAGGTGCAGTTCTTATTTAGTTCCTCCCTTTTCAGGAAGTTATCCTGTGTCAGAGCTTGAAGTGTTTATTCCTTCCCCCAAAACAAAACAAATGAAAGAATCTTTCAAAATGAATGAAAGACTCTGTCCCATTTGTTCAAAAAGCTTAAATTGTAAAATTAAGTTTGCGGGCTTGGGAAGGTGAGAGAAAAATGTTTCATATATTTCTTCTCTGCTGATGGCTGTTATTTGTTTGAAATTGCTAAAAAGGAGAGGAAGGCAAGCTCTGAGTATTTGAGAGGTTTGTCTCCTTTATGCTGCTGGGAACTAGTGCTTTTTTCTGCTGCCATTTCCCTATTTTTATTTCCATCACTGCACCCACAATCATCCTTTTCCCTCGGTCATCTACGTATTATTTTTCAGATGTATTCCTACTTGCTGGTTTTTATCCAAGATTTATCTCTAGGTCAGTGAGCCCATTCTCAAGTTCTTCTCTATCAGCTTTAATCCTTCTCAAACCTTTCCCTTCGTTAGTGATTCTACAGATCTGATTGCTGAGATTAATTCACTGAGGTCCCTTCTAATAGTGGGGACTGATTTCTCTTCCCGGTTCCATTGCAGCAGCCGTCTCCCCTTCTGCTCTCCTCAGCCGTTGTTCTGAGCTCTTTAACCTCCAGTGAGTTTCTTCTGGGGGGAATAAAAAGGGCTTTTTAAACCTGTCCTTTTTGTGGGCATCTGTTCTACAAACAAGGAGATTGATTTTTTTTTTTTTTTTTTTTTTAAATTAGAGGGGTTGAAGTGGGCATATTTGCAGGTTATGCCTTTTCCCTCCTAGAGCTCCACCAACACCGCGCCATGGACCACTTTCTCTTGCTCCCACCTTGACCCAAAAGCTGTCACCGTCCAGGCTTGGTCTGGAGCTCTCAGAAACTACGGTATTGACCATTGACCTTTGGGGATTGTACTGTATGAGTGGTAACCAAATCAGAAGCATCACTTCTGATATTAAATCTAGCAGAATTTTTTGGTCTAAGGAAAGAAATAGATTACAGTCTATTAGAGTCAGATTGTAGCCACATGGGTGTGTAAGGGAAACAGAATAAAATGAGCATATTCTGCGTAATTTTGGATATGGCCATGATTTCGTGGTGTTTTTCTCATCCCAGTGGGTGTGTGGTACCCACCTGTGGCTGCCTTGCTCTGCCGGCACCAGTAGAGGGAGTAGGAGTTTTCTGACAAATCATATATCAAAAGCCGTGCTGAAATGCTCCGTGCTGGTATGGAGGGGAGATAAAGTTACATTTCTCCATGTCAAATGACCTTGCCTTCTCTTATTCCTCAAAGAAAAAAGCTTTCTCATACGCAGTTCAAGATGAATATGCACACTAGCTTTCAGAGAACAGAACAAAACTGATTTGAGGGATTTGTTAAGCCCTCAAAGTTCCACTGGGAAAGTGGAATGTCCTTTCCAGGATGTCTGAGGAAACATGAATAATTACCATATCTATAATTGTTTTTAAAGTACAAACAAGTCAATTAAGAACAAAGGTTTATATCTGCCAATTCAGCTATTTCATCTGTAAAATCACTAATGTCTGATGACTGATCTTTTGGCTTTCTTTGCTGGAACGAGCTGAGCCCCAGTTCTTGGGAAAGCAACAGACTTGGGTTCTGTAACTTAAAGGATGATTTATACAAAATGAATAACCTAATCTGTAAAAATGGATTTTTTTTTTTTTTAATACAAGCCAACTAAAAGTACTGTTTTTCACAATTCTGGAAACTCACAAGGCGTTGACTGTTTATAAATAAATTGTTTTAGAAATATTCGATACTCGCATGTTGATTTTGCCATTTTACCCCCTTATGCTGAAGATATAATGTCTGTTTTCTCGTACTTGATGTGGCAGAAAAATAAGCAAACATCTTAATGTGCAGGAAAGAGAATTAAAACGGAGAAGAGTTCAAGCTAAATATCAGGCTTTGTATTTTTGTTCTTATTGAATGTTGAAACTGTAATTTCTGTTCACAGTGAAATTCTGCCTGCAAGGATTTCAGATTAATCGATGTCAATCATAGAAAGCCGTAGGTAATTTCCTTTCCTAATTAGCTGGTGAATTTTCTTATCACGTGGCTTGGCACAATTTCAGGAAGATTTTCCAGGCAATAAATGACACTGTGGATGAGCTGGGCAGGTCTCTCTCCCGCTGTGAAACAGGCGAGGGTGCGACTCCCGGGGTGGGCGAGTTCACTTCATCTCTTCCGAATGAATTCAGCGCTTTGGGAAACCTTCTTTCAAGGTGGCTTTTCACAACTTGCAGTCCTAAATTCAGCTTTTTTTGGAGTCTACATATCAAGAGATTTGTGAAAGGCTTATAGTTCAGTGTCATCTCTCTGATGAACTTGTTGGAACAGGCTCAATGAGGCCACAAGAGAACAATCTTTTAGCAAAAATACATATTTTTTTTTACACAGTGTAGGTAATACAAAGAATATAAAGTACAAACTTTGGGTGGCAGAGCATGTGGCGCAGATGCTACAATGCTAAAGTCGTGGGGTTTATATTTGTTTGGGGAAGGGGAAAGAAGGTTTTTCCTCAGTGTCCCTTGGATATTATAAAATAGTGTGGAAGGAAGAAATACTCATCGCTGTGTGGGAGAGAGAGGGAGTCTGTTCCCAGTTCTATTGGAAAATCTCAGAATGCAAAATAAGCCTCTTGTCTTATAATTTCATTTTGTGTTTAAGCTCCTAAATGTGATGATAAAACTCAAGATGAGATTGTAACTGGATGGCAGGAGGTTTTATTAGGTTGTTACTTTATTAAATTTCCTTTTCAATAACTTTGATTTTTCAACTATCCAGTTATAAAGTAAGGAACAAAGAATATAGAAAAAGATGGGTGAGGTGTGGTGACAGTCAGGAGAGTTGTAGTTACTGCTCTGGAAGAAGCAATGGAGTACGTCTGTATGTCAGAGACAGCTTTGGGAGGAGACACGAATGTGCTCTTTGGCAGTAAGAGAGGCTGAAGTGACGTCCCAGGGTGGTTCTGGCTTGGCAGGGTCTGGAATGTGAACCTGGAAGAGCTGCTGTTGGGACAGGAATTGAAGCAGCTTCAGCAAAGGTACATCCGATCATTGTGAGGAAGCTTCTGGGACTGCGCAGTACTGCTGAGCTCTGTTTTAGCTTAAGTTTTAATTTTGGTATTTAATCACAGTTAAAAAACAATCTGCAGTCTCCTAACCTTTCGCAAGAAGGAAGGAGTCTCATGAAACGCAATCAGGGACTACTCAATGGTTCTGTGCTCCATGGGCAAAACATCAACAGAGGCTGAGAGAGTTGGGGGGGTTCTTAGGAGACCCTAGGAGGAGACCTTAGAGCCCCTTCCAGTCCCTCAAGGGGTTCCAGGAAAGCTGGGGAAGGACTTTTTACAAGGGCATGTCTTGGTAGGACAAGGCATAATGGCTTCAAACTGAAAGAGGGGAGATTGAGATGAGATGTGGGGAAGAACTTGTTTGGTGTGAGGGTGGTGAGAGCCTGGCCCAGGTTGCCCAGAGAAGCTGTGGCTGCCCCATCCCTGGAGGGGTTCGAGGCCAGGCTGGATGGGGCTTGGAGCAACCTGGTCTAACTGAAGATGTCCCTGCTCATGGCAGATGGTCTCTAAGGTCCTTTCCAACCCAAACCATTCCACGATTCTATGATTTTTTTGAATATCAAACACTTCTCCACTGGCTGGAAGTTGTCTCTCTTACAGCATGACAGGAGCATTCCCAAACAAAATGAGACGAAGCCTACTTCATAAATTGTGTTCTATTTCTCTGATAAACGAACTGTCACTCTGCTGGATGTGGCCAGAGGTGCTTGGGGCCAGCCCGGCGCTGCCTGTCTGTGCCCACCTGTACGCCTTCGGCGATGACGGAGCGGCTCCGCTCCAAAGGATGCCGCTTTGCCGTGTGCGGAGCCGGTCGCTGGATCCCTGCTGTGCTGTCAGTCCCTGGAGGGCAAACGGGCTGTTCTGCTGGGCTCTGGTGGGGACCTTTTGAGGAGGTTGGTTTGTCATCAGTGCTGAACACCCTGCCCTTACGTGTCTGGTAACCAGATCTGTTTTCATCACGTTCTCCTCAATATCATTAATCCCTATTAGTCTAAGCCTGCCTTTACTGAAATTTCTACCAAAGATGTGTTTTTTTCCATATCACATCTTCTTTTCAGTTCCTAAAGATAAATATTATTTATATTCAGTGAGACTTATCCATGGGAAGTGTTGATGCAGATTCTTGCATTTGTTTATTCATTGACAGATGTTGAAACCAAATTGTTCCATCCTAGAATTACATTTCATTTATGATTCATATTTTTGAGGGATTTTTGTGCACTAAATATTGGCCAACTTATATAAAACCTACTGATCTATAGGGAATTGTCCTAATGTGTGATGTGTACAAATATGATCAAATACAATTCGGTAAAGGTTGAAATCATCTCCCTTCTGCATCCCCTTCCCAGCCTCCAGGGTTTTTCTAGAGCTTTGCAAGGGTGGCTTTTGTAGTGTGGCTTTTGCAGCTCCCAGTTCAGCACTATGTATGTAAAATTACTGGTTTTGCAAAGACATACATTTAACTTCATTCCTGTAAGGATCTCTTTGATGCAGGAAGTACCTGTGCTGAGGGCTGGTGAATCCACGTCTGATGTTGTTATTACATTCTCTTTATTGGAGTTGCACTTGCTCTTCCTTTTTTCTTCTTTCTTTAAGGAAGAGTTAGTGTCTGGTACTTAGTATTACTTTTAATGGGAAAATTATCTTTTCTGTCTAAGAGGATTGATTTTTAAGCTGTCATCTCTTTAGAAGTTTCTCCTCTTCAGCCTTTTTACAGAAACTTTTACTCTCCCAACGTGTATATGAGCACTTTATTATATCGGATATATTTTTAGATAACTCATGGATGATTTTTGCTAAAGCTTCCATTTTTAAATGACCTATTTGAGGGAATTGTGGAATTTTTTACTGTGAGATCTTTCTGATGTGGAAGGATTTATTTTTCCTTTTATATCATGGTTTTCTTTTTGAGGATGAGACTGGTCTAGAAACTGATTCACAGTCTCTTAATGTACCAAAACTGCCCCAAAACCTAAGCAGGGGATGTGATTTTTTACAAGAAGCTTTGACAAGGTGCCCAGATCTTAGCAGAAGGTGGTTTGTGTCATTTAAGCATGTTTCAAAATCAGCATCTTCTATTGGGTAGATGATGATAAAGGTCTCCCCTGAGACCTCCGAAACCAAAAATAATGTGGTGAGAATGGACCAAAGATCCTGTTCAGGGTAAGAAATGAAGATCATGGATTGTCTCATGATTCCAATATACTGATTTAAAAAGAGGCATTTAATTTATATTTGAGTTTTCTTTTGTTATAATTTCAAGTGAAGTATTAATACGTTAATTTATACTGAATACAAACGAGGCTGCTTTGAACTTACATTAAAACGCTTTCTTTCATGAATACCACCAGAATTAATAGTGCATTTAAATTATTTATTCTTCGCGTTGTTCTTGTCTGATTTAAACAATTGAGTCACCCACTTTTTAAAGTACTCCTTGAAGTTGTTCACAGTGCAATCTCTCATTCTGATCACTGAGTTGCCAATGTAGTTTTATTAAAAGGAATAAAAGGCTCTGGAAAGTATTCTTGGTGGTGTTTCTGCATTTTTTTTTGTTGTTTAGAAAGTCAAGTTCAAAAAGCATCAGTATTTTTAATTAGTAAGTTACATGAACAAAACTTATTTGAAAGTTTCCAATGATGCTGTCTTATTAAATGCAGACATCTAGAAAAACTTCAGTAGCTCAAAAGTTCTAAAATGGAAGAAAAATTTGAATTCTAGGTGTCTAAACATTACAGCTGCCTTCAAGTGCCTCCTGCTGATCCACACAGCTGAGAAACGATCTTGAGCTGGGAAATGTCACCCGAAAGCTGACTTGCACCATAAAAGCCCACGAACAGTTTATAAGCTGACTATCCAGCTATTCTTTATCTTCTCTTTATTGATAATTAAACAAAGTAGGAGCATTTTGCTCACTGCACAAGCCCGAGACACATCCTCACTGTTAATGGAGGCATTTGTCTCTGCTGGTTGTTCTTTGTATGACTGACAAAGTTTACCTCTGTCCTTGACACACTCCAGAGGGAAGGTGGTCGCTTGAAAATATATTGTGAAGTCGTGAAAATAAACCAACTTTATGTTCTGCAGTGGCTCAGGAGGGAGCACACTGTTGGTTCCTGCCCTTTCCCCATTGGGCTGGGAAAGGCTGAGCTGGGGCAACTGCAGGAGCCGCACCTGGAGCCACTTCCAGAAAATTAGGGCACAGTGAGAGAAAACTCCCATGAAGCAGAGGCTACTTTGAGAGCACGTAATGACAGCGAAACAGCCCTTGTCATAATAATTCGCTTATTAATTCAAGGCAGTTTTCTTAATTTTCTTCCTGTTTTCCTAGGAGAAGTAGTTCCCACCCTGTGTGTCAGAGCACTTCTAGTCTTAGAGCTGCAGGAAAGTATCGTGCGCTGACTTTGAGCTTCTTGATTCTGTATTTTATAAACCCATATTTTAACAAAACTGGGATGACTATTTTAGTCACAGCGTGACAAGCTTAAACTGCAAGAGGAATTTTCATTTTGCCAAACAAATTGATCCAATTTTTAATTGGGATAAATTAATTCTTTGGATGTGGGCCATTTTAAAACAAGTATTTATAGCCTTACTTTTGTCAGATTTTCCAGGAGTTCTTGTCTATCAAATGAGGAGGAGTACGTCAGCTTCTCGGGCACTTCTGAAAATCACAGAATCACAGAATGATTTGGGTTGGAAGGGACCTTAAAGATCACTGAGTTCCAAACCCCTGCCCTGTGCAGGGACACCTCCCACCAGACCAGGTTGCTTGTGTTGTGTGATTACCTATGTTTTTAAGTGACTAAATTATACTAATTTGAAATCTGGTCTTCTGCCTAGTTCCTTTTAAATTCAATAGGATAACAAAAAAGAAAAGTCTATTCTGGAAAATTAAAGAAGCGTCTATTTCTGATTTATGTAGAATTAGTGCATTCATGTAGTAATATGCTTGTTATATTTCTTGGCTCTTTGGTCAGTGGGTGTTTTGAATGCAGATTCTTGGGTGTCACAGTGCACGAGAGGTTAATGTCAACTTTGGGTTTTGTCTTTTCAGGCCAGAAAGCCTGTTACTATCCTGTAACTGAACTTGACAACAGTGATGATTTATCACAGGGTGCTTTTTCCAAATGTGTCTCTTTAGGACACTGTGCATGAAAGAAGCCCCGGGGCTGGCTTTCCCCCAGCTCCTCCAGCGGGGAGAGGGGCCAACAGGCCATGGAGGGTGGGCAACGGGCTGGGGAGAGTGACCAAGGGGCCCGGTGACGCTCTGGTGAAAGGCTCCAGGCTGGGGGGAAGCCAGGGAGAAAGGAGGGTGGTAGAGTCTCTGTGTGCACGGTGTCCCCCTGTCCTCTGCTGCTGGCACTGGCCTTGGCTGTGTGCTGGGGATAAACCAGTGCTGGCAGCAGAGAGGGTGCCTTGGCCAGTGCTCTTGGCCAGTACAGCAAGAAGAGAGCATCGTGAAGGAGCTCCTGCCTTTTCCTCCCTTCACTGGAAAAGCCCCTTTCAGCGAGTGGGATAAGCTTCCTCGGGTAACACTGTGTGCTCTCAGGGGTGGCCACGGGCCTTAGCTGTGCATTTGGTCAAGGATTAAAGAACATCTTCGCTGAGCACGGTTTCTTTGTGCTGATGCTTTATTTCCTCCATGCTTTCAGGTAAGTTGGGCAGAGTCTTCTGAAGGTTGTTGGTGAAACCCTAGAGATGAGTGTCTGTAACAGCAGAATGGCTCCCTCTTGTTTCTGAACCAGAGGGCCTGAAGAAATCTGAATTTTTAACTTTACAGGCAGCTGGTTTGCAAGCAGTTCTGTGTAAGGATTGTAATTAAGATGATTGTGGACCTACATTAACTTGCTCTTCTATTGATGTGCACGATGTGAATTTCTCGTTAGGTGAACAAAAAAAATTTCATAATTATTAAGCAACCAGTACATTCTTGACATAAAAGTTGCATTTTACCTTGCCGTCTTCCTTTCTTCTCCTTATGATCTAACTGGTGTGGAGTCCTTATTCGTATTGTATTTAGCATAGTTGTGAAGTTACAGCCAACTCAGCAGTAAAGTAGCATAGCAGAGTTCTCCAAAGTCTTACTGTTTTAGGTGAATTTTAAGGAATTGTCAGTATTCTGAGTTGAAGTTAAAACTAATTTTAATTTTCCAGCGTTAGAAGTCAGTAATATTTCATTATGTTACACATTTGTTTGTGTTCATCATGTGTTCTATTTGTAGTATAAACGCTCAGTCACATGAGCACTTCCTTGGGCTGGAAGTGTTTTTCTAATTAGCGAGTGCTTTGTGGTGTGGTACTTCACTTTCCTTGGGCAGTAATGTAAAAATATATGTAAAATAATGGCAACAAAGAGGTAAACTCATAAAAATAATCCCTTTTCATGACACAGATGATACCGATTCACCAAACATCCGCTCTGAAAAGAAATTCAAACCCCCCATCCCCTAATTTAACCTGTACCTTCCCGAAAATGTCATGATTTTTGGATAGGAGTGTTGAGCTATGAGGCAGGAGTGAAGCCAAGAAGCCTTTGCCAGGGGTGATTCCCTGCCAGCTGGGTCCTGCTCAAAGCCCCCTTTTATTTCATGTCATGTAATTCTGATGGTAAATTGCAGCAGTTGCTTACGTGCATCCGTGATAGTGGGAAATGGCCATAAAATGTAGCAGATGACTTTTACAGTCACTTAATGGGGTGTAAATAAAGCCCAGACTAACGAAGACGATGCTGCTGCTTTCTTCGTGCAGTGCCCCAAACCTTGGGAACCACTGGGCACATCTGGAGCCCTTGGTTTGGGGAGTTCCCAGCAAAACCAATGGAAAGAAAATGTAGAAAACTACCATAAAAGTGAGATTTCAAAAAGTTCCTGAACTGCCAGTGTATGAAGTGCTTAATAACACAGTATATGAGGAGCCAGACCACTGTGATTATTTTTAAGTAGTAATTAAATCTCTGTAAATCTACCTTATGTGTAAAAATCTTAACTCAGTTATCTAGTTTCCTGTTGAATTTTGAAAATAAATGTTTCAACTTAAAAATTATGTATACAGACATACATATTACAGACTTTTATAGTGGAGGTTAAGGTGAAGTTTGCTTTCTGAATGGGATGCATAGGGTTGAGCGGTAGGTGGGGGGGTGCATGGTCCCATGGTGGCAGTGCCACCCACCAAAGCAGGAGCTTGAGGTTGTCCCCAAGATGTCACCGAGTCTCCTCCCAGCGCAGCGAGTAGTGATCCACGGCCATCGTGCGGGTGGGAGGAGGGGGAAGGAGCTATAAAACATGCATTGAACTGGGTTGGTAGGACACACAAGAGTCCTGAGGCTGGTTTAATTCTGGTATTGTCACCTGTTTACAGTAAGCTATAGGAAGGAAAAATGTGGATAATGAAGAGATGCTTAAGATTAGCCACTAAGAATTCTCTTGATGTTTTCCTGTGTAGAGAAACCTGCTCAGAAGTTTTCAGGGTCGTTCGTCTAGACTTGGAGCGGTTTTAAACAGCATTTTCAGTGAAACCTGGTCATAAAATTAGCAATATTGAGCTGTAGCAGAGGTGTCTTGTGGGACAGCAGAGTGATAGCCCACCAAGTAGATAAAAGAGCTGAATGATGATCAAAACTTGAATGTGTATTACTAAACTTTAGTACCATACCTAGATACAATTTCTTTTAAATGGGGGCAATCAGAGTTACTGGGAAGGCTGGTACCCACTTCAGAAACAGCTCGGTCACAGCTTTGTGACAAGTTGCTGGCAAAGTGAGTGGCCACCCTCCTGTTAGCTCTTACCCTGCACTAATTATCACATTGAATTGGTATAGTAAGGTAACCAGACTCTACACGTTATTTTTGAGTCTGCAAAAGGTCAGGATGACTTTGTGTTTCATTCTCTTCAGTGCTATCTGTGACTTTCTTTTAGCGATGCGTAATGAACGTGGAGTTCAAAGGAAATCAGAGCTTCCAAAGGAAAGATCCTCTGTTGGGTGGCGAGAACCTGTGTGGTGGGAGAGGAGACCCCCACACAGGAACGCCTGAGGTGGAGTCAGTGTTGCTCTAAAGGAAGAAGAAAAATGCATGTATCTTTCATGTGGAGACTTGTATGTAATAGTGGACAAAGGATTTTTGCCAAATAGTATAGAATCATAGAATTCCTTAGGTTGGAAAGGACTTTTCAGGTCATAGAGTCCAACCATCAACCTGTCACTGACAAAGCCCATCACTAAACCATATCTCTAAGCTCTACGTCTACCCAGCTTTTAAATACTCCTGGGATGGCATTTCCCTGGGCAACCTGTTCTAATGCTTAATGTATGTTGCCATAAGTGACTATACTTCTAATGAGCAAAAACTGATTAGCTCATGCAGCCTAACAATATCTGAAGGGGGCTACAGGAGAGCTGGAGAGGAACTCTTTGTCAGGAAGTGTAGTGACAGGACAAGGGGTAATGGTTTTAAATTGGAAGAGGGGAGATTTCGATTAGATATTAGGAAGAACTTGTTTGGTGTGAGGGTGGTGAGAGCCTGGCCCAGGTTGCCTAGAGAAGCTGTGGCTGCCCCATCCCTGGAGGGGTTCAAGGCCAGGTTGGAGGGGTCTTGGAGCAACCTGGTGTGGTGGGAGGTGTCCCTGCCCAGGGCAGGGGGGTGGCACTGGGTGGTCTTTAATGTCCCTTCCAACCCAAACCATTCTATGAAATAAGGTGCCACTTTTTCCCCATGACACGGACAAGAGGAGTTGTATCCCAGACTAGAGGTACCCGTTTCTTTCCAGTGGCAGTAAAAGGACTGAGATGATTAAGGTACAGATATCTCTGTCACTGATGCCTAAACTCATTTTGGATTCATTATGTTCCAAAATAGCCCAAATATTGGTTTATGTGGTTTCTTAAGTGGTGTGCGTGACTGTACATGCCAGGAAAACCCCTGCTTGTCCTTGTGCCTGCAGTTCCTGGGCAGTGGTGCTAACAGTGGGTCTTGTAGGACAGGACTTCAATAATAAATTTATTATGGCCAAGGTTTTTCTTACTGTGTTTTTGTACAAGCTGCCAACACAGTAGGACCCTCATTTCAATTCAGGCTTCCAAGCACTGCAGTAATAAAGATAAACACAAACATACTTGCTGGGGAAGAGAGTTCTATTTTAATTCTGCAGTTTCTGGTAGTGGCAGTGTGAGGTGGGAGCTTTCTGTGTTTTTTCAGAAACGATAAACAATGTAATTAATCTGGGGTATCTAATGAGCAGGCAGTGTATCTGTGTGTTTTGAGGTATGTTTATGAAATGTGTGTATGATCGTACACAGTTCAGCAAGTGTCCATTCTGTGCTCCCAACGAGAGGGAGTTATTGTCATAAAAATGAAGCAGGAAGAGGGGAAAAATAAAAAAGCCACCTTTTGGGAAGATGCTGAGACTCTCCCCAGGGGATGCTCCGCTGGGTCCTTGGTGCAGCTCCCTCCTTGAACAAAACCAAGCCATAATTCATACCCTGCTCGAATGACCTTCCGTGGTGAGAGGAGCTTGTATGATAAATGGACGGACTTAAGTATGTTTATGAATTGCCCAAGCCTCTTAAGCCAAATTGCTATTTTTACTTCATTAATTAGAATGTCTCCATATTGCAAACAGTGATGGTTTTACCCCAAACCAGATGGCTGGCTCGGTAGGAAATCTAACAACATGAAGATACCAAATGCGCTATTCACTGATTGAAGTTTTACTTACGTTTTTGCATTGAAAGAGTTTGCATCTCATTTCTGTTATAAAACATAAAAAATCACTGCTTATATGTTAAATAATTTAGGGGCTAAGGCAAAGCACAAAAAGATGTAATAATGTGCCTGATTTTGTATGGCAGGGTTTACTAGCTCTATTTGGTTAAAAATAAATATTAAAAAAGTAATTTTCGACTTTGTTAATTGACGAAATGGTGAGTTGCTGGGGCTGCGGGGTGGGAAGGAGGGATGTGCTGGGCTGGGATAGCACGGGCAGAGCCTGGAGCTGCTCGGGAGGGACCGGGTCCTGCCTGTGGCTGCGGCACCGATGCAGGGCACTGGCTCCTGCATCTCCTCCTCCGTCCCCTCCCCACTGCTGGGAAAAGCAATGGGTTCCTCAGGGAATAACTTCCAGAGTCACTCAGAGGTGGGTTTGCAGCGCTGGGCGAGGGAGGAAACGATGAGGAAAGCTCAAGAGGTTAATGCTGCTCAGGGGAACTTTTCTCTGCTTCAGGACGGAGGTGTAGGTGGTGGAGTGCAGGTGGTTAAAAATTTTAAAAGCTGTGTAGCCTTTTTTCTGAACTTAAGAGTACTTGAAAATGTGTGTGCCTCTTGTGTTTAAACATTTACCAAACCTCTTGTGGAAATGTTGATTTGCATGCAGAAAAGAGTTATCTTTCAAATTATTAGGGCAATCAAACAATCAGATGTAAGATTTTTTTTTTTTTTCCTTTTTAAAATGAAACTCACCCTGCATGTCTCTGCAGCCTGCCTTTCTCCTCCTCTTCTCCACCTTTTTTGTTTGTTAATTTGGATTTGTGTGTATAATAATGGCAGGGAGCATTAACCTGAGATATGGAAAATCATGGGAATGAACGCTTCACATTTTATCGATAAGCATAATAGACTGTTTAGTTTGCATTGTGAAAAACAAGCTTTAAATTATTACTAGCTTTCTTTTAAAATAAAATACTTACGAAACTGTGTCTTTGCACACTGAGGAAGGAGGTGGGGATTGGGCTGGGGCTCAGGGGGATCCCGAGGACACAGAGACAGGAAGGCTTAGATAAAGCCCACTTTTTACATTGTGGTGCAATTATGTGTGTATATATATATATATACCTTTGTCTAGTTTAAATCATTAAGCAGTGGTAGTAGCAATGTTGCTGTGGAAGTTACTAACAACAAGTAGAAGTATAATTCAGTTCTACAACATAGATAATGATAGTAACGTGATATATATATATATGTATATAATGATACAAGATGTCTGGTCTTGTATCATTATTTGTGAGAGCGCTGTTAATTGTGTGAAGGCACAGATTTCAGCTGTAAACTTCTAGGTGTCTGATAAGATGTCTTATCTTAAGACGTAGAAAATGTGATACCTACACAGCCAAAATGTAGGGACAAATTTCTATTTCTTATGAAAGGGCTCTTCCATTTGGACTGTTAAACTCTGACTCAGGAGAGGGAAGGGAAAGGGGGCAGAGGGATCAGTGTCATCAGGGTTTGTGTGTGGTCGTGGACTTGAATAAACAGAAGGGTTTTTTTGTGGTGAAAATGTTGACTTTTTAAGTCTGCTTGGCCAGACAGTTTTAATATTGTACTTAAGGGTTTTGTTTTATTTATAAATAGATGATTGCATGTGTTAATATTTTTACTTACATTACTGAAGTATAATAATCTATTTATTCATTCAGTTGTGTTCTGTTTGATTCATTTATCATGCATACCTGTTCCCACCCCTTAGTTACTGCAGCGTAAACTATAGTTCAAGGAAGAAAGCCCCAGTTTGAATTTAATAATGCTCTATAGTGCATATTTCCTGGTTCAATTAATATTCTGAATAAATAGAAAGACATTCTTGCTTCCTCTCTATGCCTAAATCATCATATTTTTTCAGGTGCCACTTACTAGTAACTCTGGATAAAATTAGAATGATGCATCAGATCTATAGGCACTAAAAATAATTTACAGTAGCAGCAAGAGTAGAGCTGAAGGTATATTCTACATCTTGTTGGAAAGCTGCTTTCCCATATTCTTACCCGTTTTGTGGCTCGTGGTTGTTAGATAACTGTGAATTGCAGATGAAACAAAAGAAGGTGAATTACCCCATTACAAAGTACAGCAATAATGAGTTTATCCCTGTTCTCTCGCAGCAAGGCTCTGAATTGACTGGGTTTGTTTTATTTAAGAATTAAAATGAAGTTTAATATTAATAATGGCTTCGCTTAGCCATCTTCTTCAGACTGATACATCTCCCAGTTTCTTCTTACCTGAAAGCATCCTGAAAATCTTCATGTTAGTCCTGAATGGTGTCACTGCACAGCTCTATCGTGCCCTGCACCGCTGGGGTGTACAGAGGGATTCTCGTGGTTATATGGGCCAAGCACGGATAAAAGGCTTCAAATCTTCCAGAAAAAACCTTTAAGTTCCAAGTTAGTCTATTAAGTGTGAAATGATCACAACTCCTTGAGATTTTTTGCACGTGGGCTGATGCAAAGCCTTGCAGCAGAGACGGAACCTCCTGAAAACACGTTTTCACCATTAGTCTCAAAAGTAGTTCAATTTAGGAATTTGTCATTCTGGGCTCCACCTCCTGGGAGAACCCTTGCATCCAGAGCAGGTGATGGATTGTTCCCTGTCTGCTCCCCCCGGAAAAGGGGAGAAGGGCACCCGTTAGCCCTTCCATCCTTAGTATCCATCGTTGGTTGGTCCAGCAAAATGAAACTGGAATGGCCTGAGCAAAGGAGTGCCTTCTTTCCTTTAATTGAAAATATAAAAAATACTACCTGTCCAGTGCAACTGCTTTATTCTCTTTGATATCACAGTATTGCAGCCCTATTTTTAATAGTTAACTACTCGGGAAGTGTGAAAATAGCACAGGTTCGTTAGTGGTGGTGATTTAATAAGCAAAGAGAAATCTTCTTGCTGAGTCAAAGCCAGCAAGAGTGAATCGGAAAAATCAAAGAAGGGCCCTGTCTGTGCAAGTAGATTTCCCCGTGATAAAAATCAGCTGTTCCTGCTACCTTCTGCGTCTGAGCTGCTTTTTTGGAATTCTCCAGAGAAGTGGGCTGAGGCAGCTGGTTCCTGGCATCACGTGCTGGAAATAAAATGGCTGGTGTATGTCAGGGCTGCGAAATTGCAGCTGAAGAGCTGGCTGCAATTAAGTTATTTCTATTGAATAGAAATTAAGCAAAATACAATGATTTTGACTGGTTGTTGGGCAGCTGTTGTGGGGATGGAAGAAAGGCAAACAGACTTAAATTAAGTAAATTTACAAACAAATCTGCAGTTACTACTGAAAAATCAAAGTTTTTCTATTCAGAAATAGATCCTAGATGTATTTTCAGCTCTGCAATTAGGGAATGTTGTTTGTGTTCCTAAGCTCATGTCGGCCAGGGGTTAGAGCTGGGTGCTCCTGCAAAAAAAGATAGTGTGTAGAAGAAATGCTTCAAGGTTTTTTTTAAAAGTAACTTTCCCTCCCAAAATAATTGTCCTTCCTTTTGGGAATCCTGTACCCAGAGATTTACATGGTCTTCTTCTGGAGAACTGAGTTTTCGTCCAGTGAAACAGAATGCTTATTACAGAGATGCAACACTGAGAGTGGTATGATCTGGGATAAATAACTTTAAATAACCTTTAATTATAGGTCTTTGGGTTCATCTCAGATGAATTTGATTTAAAATAAGATTTAAAAAAAAATAATCTTGTTTGATTGTCATATGTTGACTGCTCAGCTGAATTGACCTTTTTTCAAAGACTCCATTTATCGAGTGTATAAATTCTCTGGCACTTGCTCATGCTTTATCCGCAGCCCGGAGAACAACGTCTGTCTGTCCTGCTCAGAGGAAACACGTGGAGTTTCCTAAAGGGTAAATAGAAGAAGGGGAGGGACTCACAGGTATCGCTGCTGTAAAACACTAACAGGTGGATGGTGGAGCTTTTAGGCTGAAATGTTTCCAAGCTCAAGTGTTTCAGGTCATGAATTGTGGCAAAATACTTTTTTCTTTTAAGTTTTTGTGCAAAACTACAGGCACAAAATTTATGGAACTGTGAAGTCAATACAAGTGATTGAGATTTTTGTAATAACGTTTTCTAGAATGGGCTCTGTGATAAAACTGTGGAGGTTCTCACGGCCCCTTTGATATTTGTCTCTTTTGATCTAAAAAGTACGAGCTCTATAAAGATTTTAAATTTTACATGTTTTAATATGGGATGTTCATAATATCATAAGCTTTAGTTTATTTCAAAATACTCTGGAGGGCTGTGCGTGTTTACAGGAGAAGCAGAGCTTGTTAGTAATTGGGGGTGCTGGAATTTCAGGTGAAGTGATTTCTTCTGTGTGATTTGCACCCAGTTAGGTGCAAACTGGGGACTGTGGGAGATTTAGGGCAGGAGCTACAGCTCCGGGCATTTACCTTATTTCTTTGCAGTCAGAACAGGGAGCGTGGCTTTACCCTCACTGAGGAATTGATTTGCTGCTTTCTGCTGGTCAAAGGCTCACATTTTATATGGGCAATATTTTTTAATTGTAAGTAGTAAAATAAAAACTAGAGATGTTTGAAAGCCTGGTAACATGCGGTGGGACGTTCCAGAGATAGTGTGCTCAAAAGGACGCTGATATTTAGTGTAAAAGCACAAGTTGATGTGTGTTTCAGTGTAATGCAAGGGAAATATCCAATATGTTAAAGAATTTTTAAGGTCTAATAATTAAAGCCATTATATAGGATTATTTTCTCTGGGAGGTGCTGGTTTAGTGGGATGTAAGGCAAGAAACTCAACTTCTGTGTTGTAATAGTGCCGTTTCAAGGGTAAATCGAGCATATATAATCGAAAACTAGTTGCTGGATATACCCCGAGAAACATACAGTAAACGTACCGATGCCTCAGTGATAATTTTGGGGTTATGAAATAATTCACCAGAAAATATGAAGACGCTGATGTTAGGTATTATATGTTTAAATTCTTCTTTAGTTAGATTCTGTCAGAATAACATAGAGTATATTCATTCTAGAAATTACAGTTTTCAAGACCTCAGAGTTACTTGAGAAAGAGAGAGAAGATGGGTACATTGAGTGTCTTAGGAGTCTGAAGACGTTCATAACAGAGAAACTTTAAAAATAGTTCAAATCTCTTGTCTGGAAGTTCTTTAAGAGCTTTCTGGCCTGCAGTCTCTAATGTTATTTGATGTAAAGTTGGAACAGGTGGAAGTAATCTCTGAAATGCAAAATGTAGCACGTAATGTCACTGTAATATCCTGAAATGTCACTCGGTAGCGCACGTTCTGTGGGAGCAAGGCTTTAGCTTTTTTTAAGTGTACAAGTTATAGATTAACCTTTAGCTGATTATTTCTTCATAACGCACATTCAGTTCTTACAATGACCTCAGCTATTTTTCCCCTTTGGAAGAGTTTCTCCATCTCTTAGTAGTGCTCCATCTTCTGATCCTCACTTTGCTAAGACTTCATTTTTATAGCAAATCTTAACGTATGATTGTGTTTGATAACCCTGCAATCTTCCAAAAACCAAAACAACCAACCAAAACTCCAATATAGGTAAGGACTTCCTTAAAAAAAAGTTGCTGCAATGAAGGAATGAAGGAGCATCCCTCTGTTCCCTAGTGGCTGCTGTGGGCAAGAGGGGAGGCTTCTGCCACAGCAATAAGTAAGTCTTTGGTTTAATCTTATGCAGTAAAAGTTCATGTTTTCAAGGTATCATGGTCTTAAACGACTCTTAGCCCCAGTGAGGAAATTACAGAATCACTACCCCCTGGAAGGGACCAGGCGGGGTTTGAATGTCTCCAGAGAAGGAGACTCCACCACCTCCCTGGGCAGCCTGTGCCAGGGCTCTGCCACCCTCAAAGTGAAGAAGTTCCTCCTTATGTTGAGATGGAACTTCTTATGGTCAAGTTTGTGCTGCCTGTTCCCTCTTGTCTTGTCCCTGGGCACCACTGAAATACGACTGGCCCCATCCTCTTGACACCCACCCTTTGAGTATTTATAGGCGTTGATCAGATCCCCCCTCAGCCTTCTCTTCTCCAGACTAAAAAGGTAAAAGCACATGTTTTTGGGTTTTCCCACGTTAAAAGGAGTTGCTAATTTGAATAGAGACAGCAGACCAGGGACCTGGGCCATGCCCTGTGGGTGAGCTGCTGCCTAAGGGGGTGTCTGCAGGGGGTTCTTCTGGCTCAGGAGACTGTGTAAAGAACTTTTAAGACCCAAAAGGATTAGTTAAGTATCTCCTTACTAAGGAACATGCTTTATTATGGGCTGTTCAGAATACTTCCTATATTAAGGAGCCAGTTTTAAAGATGGTTTGCTGATGATGAGCCCTTTAAAGTTTTGAAAAGCTTTTTGTCTTTTCAAAAGGTAACTGAAATGGAGCTTAGGCTTTGAAGTGTTTTTAAAGCAAAACTGGTTCTGTCTTTCTTTCCCGGTGTGCCGTGTGTTGGGGTGGGGGCGACACCTCGATTGTCCCCCCTGACAGGGTGTAAGTTGTATTACCCCCCTCCAAGCCTGGGGCTGGCCATCGATGGGAGCTCCGTTGGCAGCGGCCAAGTGCGCTCCTGTGGATTCCACCTGTTACTCACCGGGGGTGACGCCTGGGCACATCATGGGAACCAAAACATTTCCTTTGAAATAAGACTTTTTCTCGGAATATGGCCGAGGTCTTTTTGGTGAAAGGCAGCTCGGTGCCCTGGGGCTAATGCACTGGGTAACGGGCTCTTCTCTGGCTGTTGCATCCATGCGTTTGTGAAAGCCTTGATGTTTCTTTTTGTGGTGTAGATGTGCCTTCCCTGCACGGTTCCGTATTGACCCGTCCACAGGGAGGGGGAATGGCAGGTACCTGAGAAACTCGCTCTGCTTTAGTGCCTTTTAAGTTCATTTTGTTGTAGCTTCAGCCCTGGTGTGAACTTTCCTTTCAGCTTGGGATGGTGAGTCATGCCGGGAACGGCGCTGGTTCTCTGCAGCCTCTCACAAACGTCTTGCAGAAGGAATAAAACTGTGAAGAGTGAAGCTCTAAGTGCCCTGACGCAAGTCGGCGTTGCTGGGAGTAGCAGGGTTGGGTCTCTGAACACCGGGGGTCCCGGGACACAGCGCTCAGCGAGCCCCAGCTCCCGAGGTCAGGGACACGTGCTCTTTGCTTAAAAGACAAATAAACCCTTCTAGATTAAAACAAAACAAAACAAAAAAAAATCAAACCCAACACGCATTTCTAAATTCCTGTGTGTGTGACTCAGGAAGAGGGTAAATGAACATCTGTTCAAATAAAACATTGGTTTTTTGCGCCCTAAGTGTTTTTGAGTGTTAAAAGACTGAAATGGAGCTCTGGAAAAGGATTCGGGGATTGATTTGTTCTTGTACTGCCAGGAGTAATAAGGGCTCTGTAGACTGAACCATGCAGGCAGCCAGCATCCCTCTGTCCTTTCATGGAGACGAAGAAATATAATTACTGGCCTGGTAATGCCTCATGTCAGTTAAGAAAAAAGGATTGAGTTTGGTTGTGTAACGTATTTGACTGTTACAACTAACATCAATACAAGATGGAGCCATTGGAAAGACTTAATTTTCATTAATTGCTCAAGCAGCTGTGTGACAACAAACACGAGAAGAGTTAGCTATAAAGATGATGCTATTTTGATGTAAAACCTGATTATACTAAAACTGACTGTGCATAAATTATTACTTTTGCTTGTTATCTCCTGCTCTCCAACCCCCCAAGGAACTGCACACCCAGGAGGGATAAATTCCATGCTATGTGTGGAATTTAGGAATAGGATGGATCTTAAAGCACAGGGAAGGGTTCTTTTGTCCTTAGGAAACAAAATAAGGATATTCTGCAGTGTGCTTTTACCTGGGTAACACAAGTTGCTTGTAGCTTAGATTGATAGAGTTACTCAGTTCCTGTTGTGTTGTGAATCGAGTGTGTAGCACACACAGTCCTGGAGCCCTTTGGGTGGAAATGCAGCAAAATCCACGCCAAGAGGAGACTTTTGCACTTGGATGAGTATTTCTGTGTAATTTGTTTAGAAGTCTGTACGTGTGTCCTGCAGAGCAGACAGCCACGTGAGGGAGGCAGGGATGTGGCCGTGGGTGACACGCAGAAAGCCGGGCTCCCCGGGCAGCCTGGGGCTGATATTTTGGCCAGAAATGCTGAGGTAGGGATTAAGTGGGGGGGTCTCATCGCTGCGGAATTGAATTCTCCCAGGCAGACTCTGGGACTGCATCCGTACGGGGATGCACTTGGATTACAGGGTGTGTTCACTGTATAAGCAGTTTAGTTCCATTAAAAGGATTGTTGGTTTTTTTTTTTTTTTTCTGTTGATTGGGAGAACAGCAACTTTATCATTATTTGAGGCTGTATTATTTCCTTGAGATTGCGCCCGGTTTTTTGCCGCTAACGTCCGCAAGGATCATGAAGCGGGGGAGGTAAGTTTTAAGGAGCCGAAGTGACAGATGCTCACGTATTATAGTATCAACTGCTCCAGCTTAGATTGTCCAGTGCTGTTTAAATTCAGAGAGACCATGAAACGGCTGTGGAAAAGGAAGAGTTTTATTTGTCAGCCTGTGTGTTTAAAGCCTGTGTAAACAGAGTAAAGAAGTCTGTACTCTGACAGTGACAGCCCAGGGATGTATGGATAACTCCCAAGCTCCCCACCTCACACAGCCCGTTGGTGCTACTTGGGTGCTCACAGGCTTTTACCAGGTCTCCCACGTTGGTTTTCCTTAAATACAGCTTCCCGTTCAGCCTGGGAATATAATTATAAATAAATATAATATACCTGCAAAGCAGCATGCGTGCTGAGGGAAAGGGTGATGTTATCCCTGCCGCTGTTACTCACGTGTACAGCTGAATTCAAACGATGAACATCGTGCAGGGTCTTAACAGTTTACAGTGAAATTCTTTCACTTTCCTCCGCTTCCAACTTTTGCACGTTCCTTGTGATGTGCCAGACTCTGTCCTTCACGCGCTGCAACGCAGGTGCTGGGAACCATCGGAGATGTCAGCTCAGGAGCATAAAGCACCTGGAGGTAAAATCCCTCAAGAATGTTTTAAAATGGATGGGGCTGTAGTTCTCTGTAAATGCACAGGCTGTGGGGTTCTTCTCAGTGGAGGAGTTTGGGCTTTAAGGGTTTGTTTTTTTTAAAAAAGCTATTTCCAACGGTCCTACATGCGGTCTGAATTGAAACAAATCTCTGGAAATCAGCATTAATGCAAAGCCTGACTGATGATCCCATGCAGTGGGTTTGCCGGGGTTGTGTAGGGAATAGATTTTGATAAAACTCACAGCTTTCGAAGAGTGGGAGCGCTGAGTGCGAGGGAAGGCGAGAGGCACGGGGGGGTGCAAACTGCCCGTACTACCAGTGGGGTAATTAATACCAACTAATCAGATCTGAGGTCAGGGCTTGCACACATACGCTGACAAATGAGAAAATAATGTCTTAGACAACAGCGGTGGCGAGAAGGTTGTGTTTGCAGTTAGATACTGTGACAGAAGGGCTGATGGAGCACATGAGTGTGTGCAATAAATCCTGAAGTAGGAAGAGTGAGAAGGAATTTTTTACCGAGCCATCGGTGAGGTCACAGAATCACAGAATGATTTGGGGTTGGAAGGGACCTCTGGAGATCATCCAGTCCAACCCCCTGCCAGAGCAGGTCCCACAGGAACGTGTCCAGGTGGGTTTGAATGTCTCCAGAGAAGGAGACTCCACCACCTCCCTGGGAAGCCTCTTCCAGGGCTCTGCCATCCTCAAAGTGAAGAAGTTCCTCCTCATGTTTAGGTGGAATTTCTTATGTTCAAGTTTGTGCCCATTTCCTCTTGTCCTGTCCCTGGGCACCACTGAAAAAAGACTGGCCCCATCCTCCTGACACCCACCCTTTGAGTATTTATAGGCGTTGATCAGATCCCCCCTCAGCCTTCTCCAAACTGAGGAGCCCCAAGTCCCTCAGCCTCTCCTCATAAGGGAGATGCTCCAGGCCCCTTGTCATCTGTGTACCCCTCTGCTGTCCCCTCTCCAGCAGTTCCCTGTCCTTTTGAACTGGGGAGCCCAGAACTGGGTCAGTAGCTCCACAGTCAGCCCTGGTGTCAGCTTTATACAAAAGGGGTGACAAAATTAGGGCAAATATGGCAAACCCCACGGGGCTGCAGGGTGTTGGGGTGAAACGTTGCAGCCTGGAGGATGAGGAGTGTGTGGGGGGTGAAGGCTGTCAGAGAGGGGGGGCTTCACTCTGCCGGGCAGTGATGAAGGCATGGGGACCATGAGGCCACTGGGTCTATAACATGCAGCATATAATATGAAATGCAAGGAGAAGTGGAAATGATGAAGAAAGGCCCAGCGCTTTCATGGGGTGAGTAATGGCTGGAGTGAACTGAATGGAAGGGACATTTTGGCAGCAGAGGAGCAAGGAGCTTCGGTCAAACCAAAATGAATGAAAATATGTGGTTTATACACTGCGGGAAGTCAGGCTGGGGCATGGAATGGGCCTTCCTGGCTTTTAACATTCATCTTATTTTCAAAGATAAATAATTCTCAAATAGAGAACCAGCGTTAATTGTCTACATATATACATGTGTGTATATATATAAAAAATTATCACTCAATTATCTCCGAGGAAAATGTCTTGCCCGCTCTTAATGTGCTAATTTCCTGGGCTGGCTTCTTGCTGAAGGCTGCTGTGCCCTCTGGTTCCGAGAGGCTTGGAAATTGCTTCTCAGAAAACAAATATTTGTTTGCATTAGCTTTGCAGCCCTCTGTAGATCTGGGAAAATTAGGTGCCGTGTTTCCTAATGTTTCTGTTACACTGCGCAAAGCACTCGAGTTGTTATCATAGAATATGTGCTCTTTCTTTTAAAGAAGCTGGATCTGCGAAAGCCTGAAAAGAACGAGATAATCAGATGAATTTGTACCTGCTCATAAAACTGAAACACTTTGACATATGATTTGGTCATTATGTATTCAGGTTAAGTTCCCCTCCTTTTGACTTCTGCTCCATCTTTGCGGGAAACCTTTCAAGTTTATTAGTGCTGGATCCAATCTCAGTTCATCTTCGTGACTGAGCTGAGCTTAAACGTGCAGCAGCCCATCTGGGGCCACTTACATTTTTTCTCTTGACCTCACAGCTCCCTGTGCTAATGGGTGATAATTCCCCAGCCCAGGAGGGACCCGTGCTCTCCTGCCTTCAACGCTGCCACCGGCCACAGAGTTTTTTTCGGAGCAGGAGAAGTAAATTGGGACAGTTGGATTTTTTTTTTTCTTTTTTTTTTTTTTTTGCTTCTCCACTTGTGACCTACTGCGAATTTGGAAATGGGGTAGAAATCTGAAAAATGAAAAACTAGCTCTCCTTTCGTATCATTGAGGACAGTTTTCTGTGCGTTCCTAATTTGCTTGCTCATTTAAATCTTCCGATAAATCAAACTCAAATGTCCCCTTACTGAAATCTGTAAGTTACTTTAAGACAGCTCATAGTGCTAGAAATAGTTCAGAATTTTTCCTAACAAATAATATTTTTTTTTTTTTTAAGTCTGAAAGCCATTTGAAACACCGAATGGTTTGAATTCTGCTTATAATTTTGCGTGTTTGTGTAACGTGCTGCGCATCTTCCTGCGTTTGGGGAGTTTTACCCGGTTGGTCTGTGTGGCTTTTTAATCGCTGCGAGCGGGGAAACTTCGTCATCATTTATTTAATCAGCAGAACAGCTGTTTCAGTGCAAACTTTTCATTAATAAACTTCAAAGTTTGTCTATATAAATAGATTAATTTTAGCACTAACAGGTTTCTCCATAATCCTCTGTATGGCAGTAATTTTTAAAGTGTAATTATTTGACAGAATGTAATGCTATGCAAAACTTGGCCTCATTAAATGAAATGCTCAACAGTCTCAGTTTTAAATTGCCAAGCAAAACAAAGATAAGTATAAACAAATTTTTTAGCAGATAATTTACACCTCATCCAGGTAGTGGGGCAGCAGGAGGGAAACATCACAGCTAATTAAGTCGGGATGGCAAAGGCAGATGAACTGAATGTAAAGTCACTGCTGAGCCTGGTCCCGGGGAAGATTACAAACATCTTAAACAATATAAATCCCCACACAAGGAAAATATATCGGCGCATGTGGTCTTGATTCAGTTTAAATCCTAAACTATTGATTTGGGTTGCATGGATAGATTTTCGGGTGAAACCAGCTGGGTTTCCTGGCAGTAAATGGGATGGTGCTGGCAAGTGTGTCTGTACCTACTGAAGGGAAGTGTCTAGAGAAGGTATCAGCAAAATTCTTCTGGTGTAAAATCACAGCCTGTAAGCGGAACAGTCGTGCTGTAGAAGCACGGGCCCAGGATGGAGAAGAAAAAAGTTAAAAGTTGGCCAAAAAGTGTGATGAGGTTAGATGGTCCATGTGCAGCACAGCAGGGCGAGAAGCCTGCAGTCCAGAGGGTTTCCAATGGGAGATTTAGTCTCTCAGCCTTGGAAGTGGGTGTTCTCCGTCCTGATTGGAAGTTATTGTCACGGCTTCACGTTGCATTGCCCCCATCTGATGCCTGGTGAGATGGTGGGGGGCTGGGGGCTGCGCTGGGGCTCGGTGCTCGCGGGGGCTTTCCTCCCGGCCCCTCCGTGCATGTAAATGTATGGAGATCACTCGGAGGAGAAAATGGAAATCACTGAGCCTAGCAGAGTTCTCCCAGATGAAATCCTCAGATTAACACCATTTTCTTGCCAAGTCCTGCCTGTAACTGTGAACCTGAGCATGGAGGAGCAGGAGGAGTTTCTGCAGCAGCCGCCGAGACACCCGGTGGTTTTACCCACAGAAATGCATCTCTGGTTATAGGTCCTGATCCTCTGTTATTAATGGGAATGTCCCAACTAACGAACTTTACTGTATGAAAGCAACAGTGTTATCAAGATGAGGCCCACAGAGGAAAATCTGTACATGGCTGAAATATCTCAGCTCAAGAAGGATGTGGACCTGTTGGAGTGGGGCCAGAGGAGGCCCTGGAGATGCTGGAAGGGCTGGAGCTCCTCTGCTGGGAGGACAGGCTGAGAGAGTTGGGGGGGTTCAGCCTGGAGAAGAGAAGGCTCCGGGGAGACCTT
>JAHREE010000405.1:0-33151 GCA_033628505.1 Tringa tobata | reverse complement strand
TGCCCCATCTCTGGAGGGGTTCAAGGCCAGGTTGGAGGGGGCTTGGAGCAACCTGGTGTGGTGGGAAGTGTCCCTGCCCAGGGCAGGGGGGTTGGAACTCGATGATCTTTAAGGTCCCTTCCAACCCAAACCATTCTGTGATTCTATGATTGCTCCTGTAAATGGGAAGCTCAGATTTTGGAAGAGCTGCAAACCAGCTGTGATGAAACCCGGGTCGATGCTTTGGCTCCGGTCTCCCTGGAGCACCTCCTGTCACAACAGCAAGAGCCTCTTTCCTGTTGTCGGTCCCCAGTCCCAGTCCCACACTGGGAGTGGTGGCTCTTGCTGCTGGGAGAGAGAGAATGAGGTTTTATTTTTCAACAATTTTCTGAATGGAGGAGGAATGGGGCTGGGGCTGAACTAAAGCAAACCCGTGCTGGGGATGGGAGGGTAACCTGTGTTTTATTGAAAAGAGCCCAGTTATGTAAAAGTAAAAAAAAAAAAAAAAAAAGGAAGTTGAGCACAGGTTTGTACTTGGTCTGTTCCTTCATCCCCAGAATTCATCCCACCCAGCAGCACTGGAGGGGTCAGACAGCCCTTACTGTAATATCAGGTTTTAAACCAAATTTACTTCTTAAAGTCCTTCATTAATTTTCTCCCCTAACTTACAAAACTCTTCCATCTCTGTCAGGCATGTATTAGAGTTTTTTTGGGTATTATGTAGCTCTTTGAGATGAACAAGGACGTTTTAAAGTTAATTTGGAACATCTGTTTATGGTAGGGAAACTGTATTATTAATGTAAGGAAATATTGGCTGCCTTTAACGGATCTGAGAGTTAAGCTGTTGTCTAACTCTTACTGCAAAAAGTTACTCTATGAATTCAAGAAAAACTTAGAAATCAGTTTCATATCACCAAACATTTATTTGTTTTACCATAGTTTTAAAAACAAAAATTACATTTTTGCAAGATTTTGAAGTCTTATTTCAGAGATTGAAAAAAATATATAATTTAACCCAACTCTGCTGCATCTTCCTGTCTCTGGGGACCCCCTGGGTTGCTCTCGGGGCAGGAGAGGCCGTTGATCCATCTCTGCCAGGTCACCGGCCCTTTGCATGTGTGACCTCCTCCAAGGTCACATCTCCTCTGCCAAACCCAGTCCAGCCCAGCCTCTCCCCAGCTCCGTACTGGGGGAAGGTTTGCCAGGACCAGCCAGTGGATTATCCAGGGATTATCTGGGCCGTCCGGGTGTCGCTGACAGTAACTGTGCAAAAAACATATGTGCACTTTGTCTTTTGATGACGATTATGTGGCTTTTGATAAATACAGGGTTTTACTCCCGATTTTAATCTGCGACTTTCTTTTTGTAACCCTAGACTTTTGAAACTTGCCATCCTTGTAATTATCGCTTCTTGTGTATTTATGTTTAGAACTCCAAAGGTTTTTTTATTGTCTTCATAACTTTGAGGTTGTCCGTGTGGGCTTGTAGCCGAGTGCCCTTTAGCAATGCTGATTGTATCTGTGTGCGAAGCACTTTTCAAACCCAACACGGTGTATTACAAGTAAAAATACAGAGATAATCATCTCTTAATCCTCCATTAGATTAATACTTCTCTGCGCCAGCCGGACTGTAGGAGGACTCGGTGTAACTAACCCCGAGAGGGTATCTCCGGGCTAACAAAAGTTCCTTGAATAAGTCAAAATTGCACTTGTATTTGCAACGTCACGTCCTTCTTGCAACCAGAACAGAAAAGTGAGCAGGGAAAATGTCGTGGTCTGTGGCCTCCCTGTCACCTGGCCATCGCGATGGCTTCTCGGGGCACAGGCAGTTGACATCAAATATGGGATTTTTAGGTTGCTGTGGCTGGGGTTGGGAGGGTGACCTTTACGTGTGGCTGTTGTATGAGCAGGGAAAAATGCAAAGGTGACACAAAACTGTATTACTGGCTCCATTCATGGTGCCTCAACATTGCTTCGGGGAAACTGGGAGCTGGAAGTGTTTTGCCAGGGGAAGAGGAAACTAAAGTCCTCTCCGTAGCCTGGGCTGTGGCTGGGGGTTTTTGGGGTGTCAGGAGACTTAAATTTTTGGTGACCTTCTCAGTCCTGCAGTTGTGTTCAATACACAACTTGCAGATGCAGCTCATGGGTAATAGGAGTTGATAAAGTTGAATTATTTTATGGCAAAATAGGCCCACCCAGCAGATAACTTAAGGGATGTATAGATATATAGAGTTAAAAACATATCAGAGTGCAGCTGCTTTTAGCATAATCAAAGAGTGTAAATGCTAAAATCAGCTGTGGAGTTTTTAACCAGCTATTTAAGAATTCAGTTATTTCAAAACAAAGGTTATAAAAGGCTCCCCTCCCCCTGGCATAAGGTGTGATAACCCCTGAAATCCATCCTGAATTTGAAATGCTCTTGCTTTTTCCCACCCTGTAGCTGGGCTTCTTTCTGCTCTCAGCTTCCACAAACCCCGGGTGCTCAAGCATCTGTATTGATGTGCGTATCTATTGTTTCTAATCTGGTCAGTTGATCAATGAAGACCAGCATGTAATTAATTGTAGAATATTGTACACAATGTCCCACTCTGCATTTATCCAGATGGATTTGTTATTTGTTAACTATAGCTGCTTTCCTAAACAGTTTCAAGAGGATATAATGAGAGTGGTTTTGTTCTTCCCAGCCTTCCCATTTTTTAGCTGACAATTTTAAAGGGAAACAATTTCAAAGAATATTTCTTTTTCTTTTTGAACCTGGATCTCTTTCATCATACGCTTAATATTTTTTATATTTTGATATAACGGTGCAAAGTGAAGGAACGAATTGAAGATGCACAATTTGGTTACTATTTCATTCAAATATCTGTGGGGTCAGTAGGAGACATTAAAAGCCTGCTTTATATCCTGAGGACCTCCCAGATTTCCCTTGCAGGGAGCTGGGGAGAAGCTGGAAGGGCCAGCAGAGGAGTTTGTCCCGGTTTCGGGCTGCAGGAGGGACCTTTTGTTCCGCTGCCCTACGAGATAGGTGATGGGGCTCAAGGAAAAGTTGCATCTGCCTGACCTGTCCACGATGATGTTCTACTTCTGCTGTTTTGGTTCTCATGCAGATGGAGGGAACGAGGAGCCACCAGACCGAAGACAGGCAAGTGTAGACTCCCGCCAGAGCCGATCTGGGCAAGGTAAACCTTAGTGTTGTTCTGCCGCAGTGACTCGTTTCTCCTTTGTTCGCCTTTTGTATCTCCATTTTGTGGGTTTTTTCATCAGACTGTGTCATCTTACGGGGTTTTGTAACCATCGTTATTGTCCACACAGCTACAAATTTGCTCATGCTCACAAACCAGACTGGCATTCCATAGTCTGAAGGAGTTGAGGGGAACTCAAGGTGCAGCCCGTGGAGTGTACGGTATCTGTGTTCAGCAGATGGAGGGATGGTTGTTGGAGCTGGTGGCGCGAGAATTCTTCAGCACACACCAGTGCAAACCAGTGGGCCACTGGCATTTGGCCACTGCTTGCCCTCCCCACTGACTGCCAAGGGGAGAACTGGCTGGTTCTCCATATTCAGGTTATCCTTCGCCCCAAAGCCCCGTGCTGTGACAGAGGTGGCACCGGTGCGTTCCTGCCCTGGGGCTGAATGGCCACGTGGGGTGGGTTTTGCTTTGTTTCATTTTACGGGAACAGGGTAAAAGGTCCTAGGAAGAGAGTTGTAAAAATAGTTCTTATATTATCTAAATATTGATTCTTTTGTTGAGTATCCATCATTCACACTAAGTTGGTGGTTAAAGCCAGCACCGGAGCCGGGTAAGGGGGATTTCTGTCACTGACAGCAGAGTGCTCAGATCTGCGCTGGCTGACGGCTCCTTTGAAGTCTCTTACTTAAATTTTTAAGCATTTGCTCATTTGTGAGGGTTGTGAAAAGGCTGATATTTTTTTCACACAGCTCTTGAGACTAAGAAGCGTTTTTTGGAGGTGTGGCTCTAGTAGGTGCTGCATGCATTCACTTATTTTCTCTTTCGGATTACAGCAATAATTTTCCTTTCATTTAGGTTGAAGCCTGTTGTTGTCATGGTGTCCTAATGACTTATTATGGAGACATTTTCTCCAGAGCATTGTTCTTTTTTTGGCAGAGTTCCAGGGTTGCCCGGGCGAAATCACTGCAAGTGATTGAAGCCTTGCGATCGGAATTAGGGCGATGGGAATTTTGAGTTAAAACCCTGAAGCCCTGTGAAACATCAGCAGCTGCAAACGGCTCTGTTAGCGTAGGATGTTTTTATTATTTTATAATTTGTTATTTTAGGATTTTTTTAAATTTTAAAATAGAGGAGTTAAAAGTAGGAAGGGATAAGGGAATTTATAGCTGCGCATAGCCCATGATAGCTTGCATACAAGTAGTGTTGGGTTTCTGTGCTTTGAGGATACAGGATGAATGGTTGCTCTTTTCCCCACTGTCATCTGATGATGTTGCCGATGTGTTCCCTCCGGAGGCCAGACCTTGCCCACGTCCCTTGGTGTCCATCCCTGTGTCTGCTGTTGGCCTGTGCTTTGTCCTTACCAGATGCAGCAGCTCAGATGCTGGTGGGTTCTGTTCCCCCATTTCAGGCTCCTGGGTTACGCCTCAGCCCATTTAATCAGCAGCTCGGCTGCTGTGGAAAAGTACTGGTTTTGGGGCAGGGGACATAGGGCCTTTTTTTTGCAAATATTTACTTGCCAAAGAATGACCAACCTGTATGTGTTTGCTCAATGGGGATGGCTGTAGGAGTTGCAGTGGGTGGCAAGAAGTTTCAGCACGAGGGGCAGTAAAAGGGAAACAGGTAAAAAAATGCTTCCAGCTTCTTAGAGAAAGAAGTTCCTGCATTAAACATTCCCATTTGGATCCATGGATGTGACTGTAGACACAGGCTTTCTGCAGTGCAGAAGTCTCTTTGCTCCATAAAAGTGTTATCTTTAACTTTGCCCTGTTCTGTCTGTAAGTTGCTCTCTGTCTGCACGTGTTAACACCTATTTTTTCATAATTATGGGTTAAGGGGTTTTATTACGCTTAGATAAACCAGCTGAAATGAGGTGCTCCTCTTGTGTTTAAATTTCCATGTTGCTGTGTGTGATGCCCAAGCGTTACAGCTGTTCATGGAGCTTTATTATCTTGGAATGCCAAAGAAAATAGTTTATTAGTTCAAATATGCACTTTGCAGTACCATTTTATTTAAATATATTTTATAGACAAACTGCCAAAGTTCCGGTCCAGCCGTGAATGAGCCCTAATTTGAGGGTTTGATAAACCCAATATTCTTTTGGACTGGAACAAATTTAAGACTATTTCAGTTACCTTGTTTGTGTGTTTGTTTATGCTGGCAAATGAGAGACATTTTGACATCTGTGGAATGAAACTTGTACGTTGTGGATATTTGGTCAAGTTCACTGGTTTTGTTGTAAAGTGTTTGAAACTTAAGAGGGAAAATACTCCTGAAAACTTCACAAATATATCATTACTTATATTCCTTTACAAGATCCTGCCCCTAGTTGCCCTCAGTTTTAGGTAAAGATTGGTCAAAGATACTGGGAACTTACACCATAATAACCAGTGAAATGCACAGATTTTAGATCTTTGCCAGACCATAAGTTCCAGAAGATGCTTAGTGTTTATAGTTCCCTCAAACCCCCAAATCTACCCCGAGGAGATTTGAGCTTTGTTTTTAAGAATCAAAATCAATGAGGGCAAATCTCTTTTTTTTTTTTTTTTTTTTTTTTTGTGTCTGGTGTCAAATGTATTTTGGAAAAACACCATAGCTTGTTTGTGTGGATGCTGGTGTGGGTTTGCCTTTCCTGGAGCTGCAGGTGACGATGAATGGCTTTGCAGAGTCAGCAGAGGTGTTCAGCGCGCAATAGCCCTGGGAAAAGCAAGGTCCTCCATCAGCTTATGTCAAGTAAGCTATATATGGAGTCAGTCATTGCAATTGGCAACGCACAGCTGGAAGAAGTCAATTTTTTCTTGCTGTATGAGCAGCTTGCTGTCAAATTGTGCCCTCCTGGAAAAATGATGGCCAACTGCACTAATTGAGCCCCTGCGTGTTTTTGGATGATTAGCAGGAAAAAGTTAGAAACAAGATCTTCAGACTTGAGGTTTTGATCTCTGCCGTCCCTTGCATAGTGTGTCTGCAAGACTTGGGCTTGCTCTTGAGAGTACGTGTGTCCCCATCGTACCTCATCTGTCCCATCTGCCCTATGGGAGATCTGAGATGTGTTGGGGTTCCTGCCTCGGAAGCTGTGGTCATTGTGTGTCACTCAGCTGTGTCCAACAGGAGACCCCTGGGTGGTGCTGGGCATGGGTGGGTGCAAGGGTACTGCCTGTTGCCCTCAACACCCTTTGTAGTCCATGGGGAGCTCATAGGTTGAGATTCTTCTCTTCCTGGAGCAGAACCCTAAAACGTGTGGTTAGATGAGTCTTGTCCCAAATTCCCTGCCTTCTAGATGTGCTTCTAGATGGTTTGCTTGGCTTTAGACACCTCTTTTGTGAACACCAAAATGGCATGAGAGGAACATAGTTTTAGCAGAGCAAAGTACCACTGGTGTGTGTGACCGATGAGGATCAAGGAAGGCTTTGGAGATGGCTGTAAGCACTGACTCTGTGTTGGTAATGAAGTGGTGCTAAAGGCAGGTGGGTCCCAGTGACACATGGCCACCTCACGTGGATGGTCTCAGGCTGAGGAGCAAGGCTGAGCCACGTTCTGCTCACATAGAAATGGTGGGAACTGCAGGGAAAGGGGGTAAGGCAAGAACTCTAGTTTTCTATTGCTACAGCCAAATATTTTTTTAAGAAATATACACATGTATATGCACGTATATATTTTATATATTTAATAAAAAAGGCAGGATATTGTCAGCAACAACACCTTTTAATAATAATAAAAAAAAAGATTGGAAATGATCTGTTCCTCCTTAAAGGGATGGGCTCCGTTAGAGCGTTCACGTGCACACTTAATTAAGGCAGCATGAAATGAACAGAAGAACATCAGTGTCTGGCTCATAGTTTGTGGCAATAATGACAGTCCCTGATGAATAAAACATACCAAACTGTGTACAGCACCCTGACGGGAGCGTAGGGGAGTTGAGGGAAGCACCTCTGGAAGGGTTAGGCTTTGAATATATGTTCAGTAAAGCCCTGGGGATGTGGCAAGTGTTGAGGAAGCAAGAGAGCAAAAGTCATATTTGGAACTGTCACACCCCCTGTTTGTGCAAAGTGTGTTAGTGTTTGCTTTGGTTTCTGGTAGAGAAAGATGCAAAAATGGCTGAGATATGTTCCTGGTGGTCGGCATCAGTAACGGGTGGGTTTTAGCCACAGACGATAGCACCTCTCAGGAGGCTCCAGGAGTTTGTCCAAGCTCTTTGACAGTTAATACAGGTTTTTCCTCTGATCATCAGCAGTGTGTTGGGTTGTTCACGTTGTCCTTTGACGATGCAGAATATTCCATCATCTCCTCTGGAGTACCATGAATTTAAGGCATTTACCCTCTTGTTTTCTCCCCGCTTTTGTCTGTCTGCCCTTGTATCCAGGAGAGACATTTGCAAGACATATTCTTGCAAGCCATTGAGAACCACACAGGTATCCAATGGAGATCAAATAATAAATGTCTTTATGGAGGAAAAACATTAACAGGCACTAAAAGCTAAAATCCATTTCTTAAAGGTGTGGCAGGAGTGTGATCTTACATTATCTGTAATGAAATATTAACGTTAACGGTTCCAAGTTAGTTCTGCAGACAACTGATCAGCTGTCTGTGTTGGGATGCTAATCTTCCTGGAGAACCAAGTGCTTCCAGAGGTTTCCAGAGGAGGAACCTCTCTGCTCCCAGCTCTTGCTGCTCTGGAGCATCCTTCCCTTCGTTTGTCACTGATATTTATTGCAACAATTAGCACCGTGTGACTTTATTGTTCTATCTCCACTTGTTGTCCTGTTACTTGGTGTCTTCCATGTGGGTCCCATCCAGGCTTTGTGTGGCTCTGGGTGTTAGTTGGGGAGCGTTGGAGGTGGCTGCTTTCGGAGGCTTTTGTGCCTCCTTTTGGGAGGACTTTTTTAGGTCCTCATGTTGAAATTGAATTCAGCTGGAAGTTTTTTTTAGAAGTACACAATCTAAAGACACAAAAAAGAATAGGTAAAGAAATCCAGTGAAAGGATTATTGCTTTGTCTGAACTATATTTAAAAGTGGGGACTTCAGGACTCTGAAAGACAAATTAAAAAAATCAAAATACATTTTTCATGGTTCTGCTGTTTGTAATCTAAAGAGCTGGGCTGAGGTGCTGCTCCAGAAATGCAGTTTATTCAAGGGAGGTCTCAGGCCCATGCAAATAGCCGTGTCTGTCTAGCAATGACAAACCCAGGAGGCTCCCTTGTGTTCTGACCAGTTCCTTCTTATTTCTCTGTCCCCCCCAGGCACCTCCACAGAGAACGACTGTGCTTTTGAACCAGACTACGCTATTCCGCCACTCCCAGTGACCGAAGGTATGCAGCACATTCGGATTATGGAGGGCATGTCCCGCTCCCTTCCATCCTCCCCCTTACTCACACATCAGTCTATCAGTGTTCGGCTCCAACCTGTGAAGAAGTTAACTGGTAAGGACTTTAAATAAAGTTCAGTGGGGCTTTTAAGGTCCGGTGGTGCAAAAAAAAATAAATCTGTAAGCAAAGGCTTTGAGCAAGCTTCTGTGTGCAAGTCCTGGGTTGTTTATTAGAGCAGCTCCTTCAGTCCGACCCAGGAACGGATTGGATTTCACGCCGACAGAGAAATCTTTCTATTCTGAAAACGATCTCTCTGTTTTACAAATATTCTCTAGTTTTCTGAGAAATTTCTAGCAGAGTGTGTTTCAGTTCCACTATGTAGTGTGGTTTATGCACAGTGGAAATTTTAGAGTAATTTGGAAGACCTTTATGCTCAAATTTTGAATGCCGAGAAAATACATCAGAAAAATTACAAACTTATACAGAAAACTGATTTTTTTTTCATAGTTCATGCATATTTTTAAACTGTTTTATTTATCTAATCTGCTGGGATTGTGGTTTGAACACCTAGAGATTTTAAAGTAGTTGGACTTTAAAGCACTTGGGAGTCCAGCGTCCATTTAAAAGCCTGACATTGTATTTCTGCTGGTACCAGTTTGAGAAACTTGCTTCTTGCCTAAAATCTGACCTCCCTCCGTGCCCACCTTTAAAACCCATCAGCCACTGTGTTACCTTTGTACTGAGAGGAACCTCCAAAAAGAAGTTTTACCTGATATAATCTGATCTAAAGGGAGCTCTGAGACACTTTGTCCCTGTTGTTTTCGCTGCCCTCTGCCGAAGGGAGAAATGGGAAAGGGCAGGAGGGAGAGATTCCTGAATCGCACCAGAGTCACTTGGAGGGTCTTGTGGGTCTGAGCTCCAGAGGTGCAAGAGAATCAGACAGATAAACAAAGAAAAGGACGTGAAAATACTTGAAAAGGAAATTTTCAGTGCCTTACTGGGCTGTAGTAAACATGAGTTTCCCATCACTAAGAACTTAGTGCTTAGAGACATAGTTTAGTGATGTGTTTTTTTTTTTTTTATGGTTTTCTTTTGGTTTTTTTTTATCAGTTAGCTTGATGGTTGGACTGGATTCCAACCTAGAGAATTCTATGATTCTAACTTCTACAGGGTGGCTGAAGTTCTGCTTTAAAATCTGAAGGGCAAAGAGAAATTCTTAGTGGAAATAAGGAGAGCTCTGTCGTTCACGGGCTGGTTCTTCAGGAGGGTTGATGATGTGATGCTTGGAGAATTTGTGAGGGTTTTGTGGATTTGGGTGTTGGTTTTTTTTTTTTTAAATGCTTTCCTTTTTAAGAGTACCCCTCAGTTTGCAGTGGGAGTCAGGGCTGTGCCGCTGGATGCTGAGAGCTCCTCTCGGTCCCTTCTCTTCTGCGGAACAGCCGAGAGCACAACGTGTTGCACTTTACCAGAGCAGCTGCTAAAACAAACTTGACTTTTAAAAGTTTGGTTTTGACTTTGAGAGTGATAAAATTCAGTGGCAGATGACAAAAGCAGTTTCAAAATGCAACGCATTTCAGCTTTGTGTCTCTAAACCCCTGTCGGTTCTTGTTGTATTTACTTTTTACTGGTGGGAGTTCTGTGTGTGCTTGCCATGAACTCTTTTTTTTTTCCTTTTTTTTTCCCCTTTGCCTGTCACAAAGTAATGGGTAGGTGTGGAATCCACAACCCTTCCTGCCACGAAAAGCATAGGTTGTGAAAAACGACACAAATAAATCAAGGCTATTTTTTCTTCCTGCGGCATGTCTGTACTTGTTTAATTTATGGTGTAATGTAGAGCTCGTGTGTTCCTGCTTTTCCTGAGTTTCCTCCCGTGATCCTCAGGTTCATCCAGTTTCCTTTTCCTTCTAGTTTTTGAGTTACTTGCAGGGATTTTCTTCTTCGTTTCGTGTGGCTTCCTTGGTAGAGCCAGTTCCATCGGCCTTTTTTCAATTAGGAATAAAACCCATTATATTTTACAAATAGTTTAGGCCTTTGTAGACCTTAATATCATTCATTACCCTTCTCTCCCCTTGTTTTGACTATAATCCTTTGTGTTTATATGCTCTCCTGTTGTAGCTCCGAGTAAAGTTATATTCCTGTGTCTGCTTGAGCAGTTCATTACTCTTTGCTGAAATAAGTGCAGGGGGTTTGAGCTGAACCCCTTGGAACGAGCAATTTTTCTTACCCCCCTGCAGCTCCCTTTCTCTACCGACTTGCTGCCCGTTCAGCCAGCTGCCCTGGTGCAATCTGCTGCACCTTGTCAGCAGACACTGCCCTCCTCCTGCTTCTCAAAATCACAGCAACTCAGCCGAGCACATGAGCTCCATGGATTCATAATTCTCTTTTTCCAGGTGGAAACAGGTCAGACTCCATTTAGTTCCAAACTCAGAAAGCTTTTGGTGGATTTTGGAATTTTTTTGGAGTGTCCCGCTAGTTCCTCAAAAGCCCAGATCCTGGAATTCCAGCGGTGGCTTTTGCAGGTGGCAGTTGGAAGGAGGGGCTGGTGGTCCATGCTGGAGTTCAGGGGTTCGGGCAGCTCCAGCCCCAGTGAGGTCTCTGGTCGAGCCAGGCTGGAGAGGTTCAGCTGGTGAGAGGGTCCACCCCTCTGCTTTGGGAAGTGTAGGTGATGAAATACAGAGGTGAACAAGTTGTGTACAAACCAGGGGGACGTTAATAAAATCCTGATAATTATTACACAAAAGCAAGAGAAGAAAAGTCTGGGCTCCTGTTTTTGTTGGGAGGTCTGTTTTGGGACCACACACAAGAATCTCTTGGAAGTTGGTTGGGAAGAAGACAATGTCTGCCTTCTACTTGCATTTTGTCCATACTGTTTAACGTACCCCGTTCCAGCTAGACCCAGTCTGCTATTCCATGGAAACACATGCTCGTGTTTTGCACGGCCGTGTCTGGGTGACTCCAGTGGAGCTCCTCAGATACTTAGAATTCAGAGTGTGTTTCGGTGCGTTGGGGGATTAGCATGATTTTTAAAATTATTAGTTTAATTTACTGTTGATATTGTGAAAGGAAGGGGTTTACTTTACATCCTCATGCAGTCATTATAGGAATTTGTTTGCTTTCATTAAGGTAACATGTAAATGAACTGGGAAGGTAATGCTTTCTGCTCTTTGTTATCCGTAGTATTTATTTCATTTCTTCAATTATTCAGTATCATCTGTCTCTTATTTGCTACTAATCTGAGAGATTTTAAAAAGCAAAACCAAAATCCCTCAGCTGCAGAGAGAGATGGCTGTTGAGTGACCATTTACTGCATTAGCAAATAAAAAGATCTTTTTTTTTTTTTACTGGTGGCCATCAACTGGCAGTTTGTAAAGACTCTCCTCATTTTTATTCATTAGTAAAACAGCATGATCTGTAAAGTAAAGAAAATTTGGAGTTAATATTAGACTTGTGAAGACAGATTCACAGCCTGGTGCTATTTTTCTGATGTGTTTCTCCCCAGTTTTGCCCAGTTCCCCTCTCTGATTTTACAGAAGTCTCGTAAGTGCCATCGTAGCGTGCTCCAATCTGGTAGAATTGATAAGCCACTGGCTTCAAAAATCTTGCTTGTGCTTGTGGGGAGCTTTCAGATAAAAATAAGCAGCAGGCGGTTTGACAGCGGATGCGTGGAGAGGTTTCACAGGCTGACGGGGATGGTTTCCTCTTCTGCTTTGTCTCCTTGTCCTGTCCAGCGGTTAATCCGACACAATAACAGCAGTGATTCCTTTTGGACCAGGGATGAGGGTGATTCTGGGAAACGGGAGTATTACAAAGAGAGGCTTTTGTCCCTCTGACAGTTGCCACATGGATTTTTCAAAGCGACCTTCAGAGCATAGAAAATTGTTGAGAAATTATCCAATTGTAGGGGCTTTTTCATGCTGTTTGCTTCTTACATACATTTGTGTGTGACTAACTCATTCATGTCACAATTTCCATATCTGTGGAGTGGTCGGATAGCAGAATGGTGCTATTTCTTACATAAAACACTTCGTTGTCTATTTCTTTTTTTTATTATTATTACTGGAGATTTAATTTCTGAGACCATTTGCAACAAAACGTGACTGTACCAACTTCTGGATTTATGCTTTCTGGAATTCTTCAGAGATGAAAATTTAAATACAAAAGACTTTTCAGGCTCCTCACACGATGACTTGCCCACGTTCAAGGGCTGAAGTATCTCGGGTCGTTCTGGGCTCTGCGTGTGTCCCAGTGCAGGAGAGAAGGTTTGTCAGGTTCCCTACTGGGATGGTCCCTTCTCGTGGGCATCAGGGGGTGTCACCTTAATTTGGGGTTTCACTTAGCCCTTTAAAAGGAGAAGAAATCTGTATGGTGCAGAGAAGCTTGCCCAGTAGAAACGGCAATGGTGTTTATTTATCTAGCTGATTTGTAAACCAGTCAGCTTTTTACCCACAGAGAAGTTAAAATATCCATTTTTGGTAAAAAGCCATAGGAGCAGGTTACGCAGTGGTTAAGTTTCCAGAGGAGCCGAGGTCTCTTGCTGGTGTTGGTGTCTGGTTTTTCCGTGCGGGCACTTGGCGGGATTTGGAGGCTGATAAATATTCAGCGTGGCTGCAATTTTCACTCTGCTGAATAGTCTGGTGATTAAGAAAAACTAAGGTCATTGTGGCTCTAAGGGGTGAAGTACTAGTGAGCATAAGTAATCAGCGCTCCCTCTCCTGCCTGTAAAGCCTATTGTTCAGCAGGGGCTAAGAACATATTTTAAATAATCAGTGTGTTCAACCTCAGTTTATGCTGTCTAATACAGATATTATTTTTTTTATAACAACAGTGGCTTTATTAGCAAGTGTAATGTCAAAAATACATAACAAAAAGAAAATAATAAAAATAACCCCTGCCAGCCCAGGATGAGTGTGTAGAAGACACCATTTTGATTTCTATCTGGAATAAAATTAGCACTTAAAAGTTACCGTCGCTTCTGCACAAAGAGAGCGATGGTTTTCAAAAGCATTGGGTTAAATATTGCGCCGTACGTCAAAAGCGCTCTCACTGGGGACTCAAAGCCGCGGCTGCAACGGGAATAACGGGATTTTATTGTATCCCTTCCTTCAGGAGAGCATCGCTCTTCAGGAGGGTGCTTCTAGAGAGAGGGATGGACCCGAGTGCTCTCCTGAATCGATGCCCCAAATAGTACCCAGCGCTGTGTTTAGGGGAAAAGATGAGATATTGGGCCCAGAGGCTCGGCTGCCGATGCTTTATTCTGTGGCTGTGGAACCCGCCACGTGCAGAGGGTTTGCACAAAGCCCTGGGCCGCCCCTCGCTCCTCCTCAGGAAGGGTTTTTAATTTACATGCTGAACATTTATATGCGCAGGGATAATTTTATTCATCACCCTACTTGGCTATTTCTATTTTTTTTCTTCGGTTGAATGACAGATCGCAAGCTTTAGGATTCTCTCCGAAAGAGCATGTGTGTGAGTGCCCATGCACAGGGGGAGGAGAGGGGAATATTATCAAGAAATTTAGCAAATAAATCATGTTTTCCTAAAAGTGATGTAGATGCTTAGGTTTGGATTCTCAAAGGCCTCTTTCCTCCTGCATCCAGTATGAATTAGGTGCTTCGGTGTCTTTGAAGACATGGACCTGAGGAATTTTCATTGCAAATCCCCCACTTTGAGAACATTCCTCCCTTGTGCTCTGGGAATGTAGGAACTTTCCCAGAGAATAAACTTCATAGCAAGGAGCAGGGATGTTCCTGGGTGTATTCAGGCCATTAAGAGCATCCTCTTTCCTGGGGAAAACAGGTGTCTTCCACCGGGTCCTTCAGAGATGGTGAGAGCAGAGCTAGGCAGGATGGAGACTTCCTTGTGTGTGACACCACTGAGAACCCACCATCGTGGTTCTCAAAACCCTCCAGAGCTGGGCTGGGGACACCCATGGGCAATGTCCCTGTGCCACCATCACCCTTGTCATTCATAGTGTTGGGTCATCACCCCATCCCTCCATGTCCTCCTTTGTATCTCTTGGGAATAGCCATAGGGATTGCAATTTCTTCCTTCTCTGCATCTTCAGCAAATGGTTAAATGTTCTTGATGATAACTGTCATTGTGGGACTAAAGAAGCCGAGATCCCTCTGTTTTAAAACTCCTAATTGTTTCTTGTTTAATGGTGACAAACCCAGGTTGAGATTTGCAGCCCCCTGGGATTCCTTATTCTCTCGAACTGAAGCCCTGACTGAGCGGGGTGTGAAGGCGAGAGGCGAGGAGGTGTGTGCTGGAGGTGTGTGCTGGAGGTGTGTGCTGGAGGTGTGTGCTGGAGGTGTGTGCTGGAGGTGTGTGAGTGTTGGGGAGACGCTGGCAGCGCCGGTACGTGTTTGGCCAAATAAAATAGGATAATAAATGGAAAAGATTTCATAAAAGTTTGAACTCTTTGCTCAGCAAAGTTCAGACCTACAGCATGGCGTCGGCTTTTGATGAAATAATTACAGCCCTCTTGATCATGGTATATTGTCTGTCTGAGCACACGCATTAAGTGCAGAGCATCTGTTGATGGTGTAAAATAATGTGGGTTGTTCCCTCCAGTGCTAGCACGGAACAGAAGCGGTGGTCATGCTGGTAGCCCACTGTGGCAACTGTCTGTACGGGTTGGCTTTCACTGCCCTGCTTTATCCGGAGATGCTTTAGGGGCAGCTCCAGCCTTGGCTGCGCAGCAGCGCCTGGGCTAGGGGTTAATTTGGGGCTATTTTGCTGTCTGGAGGAGGAGTGGCTGGAGCTGTGGTGGGTGGCAGTGCCGCTCAGGCTCTCAGCCACCTGATGGTGCTGCAGGTTGGTTCATCTCAGGCTCGCTCCCGTGGAGACAGAGCTTCTTACCTGCCTGGAGCTGCCTGGGGATGGGGGGCTCGCTGGTACCTCCCTTTTCACAGACGTCGGTTTGGGTCGTTTTAGCATCCTGCCATTTTCCTTACTGAATAATTTCAGTTATTTCAATTGAAATTATATGAAAGTGCTGCAAAACCGTGTTATTTCGTTGTGTTTTGGTACAGTGCTCTCAATGAGAACCCGTTTTGGACTGAGGCGATGTGATTTGTGCCAATTGCTTCAGTCGGAACAATGAAACCTGTACCCAGCCGAGGAGAAGGGGATGCTGCAGCTTTAAAGCATCCAAAGGCTTACAGCCTTTTAGTATAAATTGTTCCCAGAATCCATGTCACAACTCCTTATATGGTGCTGCTTTTTTTCTCTTAGTTGCCATGACAACAGCAGCACTGCACCATTCATCAGCTCTGGTCCTGGGCTGCATTGCTAGCCCTTCGGCTTACTCCGGAATGTTGGGGAGAGCATCCGTGACCCCTTCCCTCCTCCGGTGCGCTGCGCCATTCCTCACCTATTCTTTCAGCACTTTGCTCTAACAAAAAGAGCAAATTAAACTGCGCCATAGAAAGAAACTGTAAAAATACTTCATTCTTCCCCCGAGGGAGGCGTGGAGTCTACATTTGCTGCAGCGTTCTGGAAGGGAAGGCTCTTTAACGCCGGGAGACTTAAGGAAGAGAGAAGGCTGCGTGTCTGTAAGCTTTGCCGAAAATCAGCTGGGAGCCAGCTCCCCGGGGACGGGGAGGATGCAGAAGTGATGCTCGGGGGGGGGCCGTAGGCGCCGCAGGGAGATGGTGGTGGCGCTTTTGGGAGCGGAGCTTGACATCAGCGGCGGGAGGTGTCACCTGTAACATCATCCTGACGTGGTGAGCAGCAGAATGGAGCTGGCGCTGGGAAGCCGGGGGGAGGACCGGAGCAGGGGCTGACCCGAGGTGCCGCTCCGAAGGCAGCGGAGCCCCGAGTGACACCAGCCTGGCTGCCTCCTGCTGCAGGACCGCGCTCCCAGGTGATGGGGAGAGAAAACAAAGCCCCGTGAGTATTTCTTTGGACAATTTGTCTCGCACAGACTTTGATTGAAGCGGCGTTAGGTGTTCCTTGGCTTCCCGTAACTCTGCGGAAAACCGGTGTGGAATAGGGATTCGGATGCTCCGAGGTGACAGGGAAGCCATTTAGAGGTGTTTTTAGTGTCGATGAGGGTTATGCTGCTCGGGTTGTTTTTCTTTTAGTTGTGGCAATACTTTTACATAATCTGAGTTTGTCTCCTGTTGGGTAGGATGGGAAGAATTTCACATACAAAAATGAATGTGCAATGAAAATATTCCACTCTTCAGCACTGCTTAAAGAGAGCTGCTGAGGAGTGAGTTGAGAAATACTACAGCTATCAAGAGTGTTTTGTTTTTTAAATTTTGGAACAATGGGATTGAGCTAAGGTTTTCCTTTTGCGTTACCAGATGACCACAAATTAGATTTGAGTGGATTATAGAAGCCCTGTGTGCTGGGGGAGAGATACCTGCTTCTCACTAAGAGTGAGATTTTTTTTAATTCACTGCTACTGGAAGAAATACAAATATATAACCAATCATTTTCAAGGTAGAATTTGAGGAGAAGCTATTCAAGTGCCTAGTGCTCATATTGCATCTGATTTTTGAGGGGGGTTGTGCTTAAAATCGTTGGTGTCGGGACAGACTTTCATCCTTTTTAGGTATTTTTTATATCATTCCGTTCATAATACACTTACAGTGCTTTTTCTGGCTTTCTTTAACTGTCACACTGTCAGGATGACATTGATCTGGAATCCACGGCTTTGGTGTGGGAGTGGAGGTTGGGTTTGTGGCCCACTCTTGCATTTCTGATGGGCACAGGGATGACAAGCACCGACTTGGCTGTAAATTGCCCTTAGATTTGGGGGGGGTGGTGTGTGTTCAAGATGCATAATGTATTTTTTCTGGGCATAACTCATTTTCCATTTAATTTTCCCTGATGCACTGCAATCCGTGGCTATCTGGAGGTTTAGCACAAGTAGAAAACTTGCATTTTGTCAGAATTATTGAGTCGTCCCTTTTAAAAAATGACGTAAAACACACCCCCTTACCCCCTCCCACCCCCATTTCAGTGTGGTTTTGGCACCTGCGTTTTCATCTTGCACCCTGGTGGGCAAACCCCAGTGTCTCCAGCAACAGAACCTGCTGGAGAAGGAGGATCCTCCTTCGTTTACAAAGATGTATGCTGAATATTGGGTTTTTTCGATTCTTCCTCTTCATTTTTGGGATGCTTCATCCATTATTTTTGGAGCTGTGAGTTGTTTTGACAGCCGTGTACTTAAATGGGAACCAACTGGGCTTGCAGAAATAAAACAGGTGGATGGATGGGTCTGTGCATACCCACGTATTGTACAACGATCTTTATTAAACAAACAGAATTCTTTATGTGAAATTGGTAAATTTCCCGCGTAGTTTTTTGTAGGCTCCAAAAACCTTCCTGAAATTTATACAGTTAAATAGTACGTCTGTTTCTAACTTCTTGAATTAAACCTTATCCTGTGGTGAGAACTTTTCGTGGAGGCCTGTCAAACTCGTGACATCTCTGCCTTAATTTCAGGATAGTTTGGATGTAACTTTTATTTTTAAATGGAGGGAAGGAAAAAGCTGGCATATCGTATTTATTGGCTTTTGGAAGTGGCTAGCCAGTTTTAGCATGGATTTCCTCAAATGCTGCTTACAAAACAAACTCTCTTCTGTCGTGGGTTCTGCCTTCCATATTGACAGAATAGAAATTGTAATAGAGATAGGCAGAAAATCCCACATTTTTCCCACTTTCCCATCGTGTTTATGTGTGAGATGCCCTGCAGAACCTTCACAGTTTGTTCTTCCCCAGCATATATTTATGATTTTTCTTTGCATTGAGGCTGTGTAGCTGCTCAGACCTGCAGAGGATGGGGTAAACATGTCATCGCAGCGCTGGGGCTGGGAAAAGGTGATAATAGCTTTTCATTTCAGATATTTGTGCATAAGCTTAGACAGAGGGAGAACCCCAAAGGTTTGTGTTTAGTGCAGATAACATTAAAACAGCAAAGAAAACAGCCCTGAGCCTCCATGGCTTTTCAGAAGCTCCGAGCTAGAAGTCTGTCCTTATTTCACACTGGTGCTGCACAAAATGGAGCATCTGTCACGATTACACGTCTGGTGTGTGAGAATTTTAATTTTTAGACATAGCGAAGAGGCTTCTGTAGCAAGAGAAGGTGGTGTGGGAAGCCTCCTGTGGAGTTAAATCGGGCCATTGCTCTTCCCTTTGCTACATCTTTCCTCCTCCTGCTCCTGGAAGGTGCCCTCAAAGATGTTCTGTGCACTTGATGGTGCCTCTCCTTGTGAGCAGAGGGGCCTCACGGGACACTCTTTTGAAGGGAGCCCTTATCTCCAACTGGGCTGTAGTTTCCTAATCCTTTCCTACATCTATAGCAATGAGACAGCCTGGTTTGGAAACTCTTCTCCCTGTGTCCTGCATGGTCACACTGGGTGATTGGGTTGGGTTCTTGCCCAAACACTGATCGTTACTTCTGCAAGAGTCAGTTCCTGATGAGATCTGTACCCGGTTGCCTCTAGTGGTGTAGGAAGCTTTGGTCAGGCTCATCAAAGCTCTTGGTATCTCTAAGTTTGGAGTGATGCCATGTATGAGAAGTTTGGGCAGTGCATGTTCAGGGTTGTGATGGGTCACGCACTGGGTTCTCATCGCTGACCCCTGGCCAGTGCCCAGACCAGACGGAAGGTTGGGATCACTGACCCCTGGCCAGTGCCCAGACCAGACGGAAGGTTGGGATCACTGACCCCTGGCCAGTGCCCAGACCGGACGGAAGGTTGGGAATGGAGATTGGTCCATGGCTCTGGAGCATGGCTTGGGCATTCGCTGTCGCTTTTCTTGCTCTGTGGTGACTTCCCTTGAGGAGGTGTTGGTGCTGTGTAATTCCATTCCGGGATGTATTGCTGATTTAACCTCATGTCTATCATTTGGAGTTGTATCAAGGTGCCTTTGGGCCAACATTCAGGCTGTGTGCTCTGTATCTGCCCATCTTCTGGAGACACAAACCTTTACCAATAGTTCTCGCGCCTCAAAATATGCATTAGTGTGATCTGTGCCTCCCCTGTGTGCTCCATTAAGAAAAAACTCGTTGTTTGTTACCAAGATTTGGCTCGTGATGATTTTTTTTCTGAGTAGACAATGTGTGTATACTTTTCTAAATGAGCTGCTTTCTTATTCCAGCATCAGCTTTTCTAATGGTTTAAACAATAGCCCTCTGAGCCCCCAGTTTGCTGGAGTGCAGCTCCAGCTGAAAGGGCTGAGATTCTCATGCTGCATGTGGAGAAGGGCATATTTTTTTTCTGTCAACAAAGAATAAATATCCTACAGCTAAATGAAATGAGAAAACAAGTTAACCCAAATGGTTTTGAAATGGTACTTTGATAGAACAGGGTTGGGGGGGGAAGGCAAAAGCAAATCTTCATTTGCAGTGTTTATTTGGTTGAGTATCTTTGTATTTATGAAAGCAGATATTTAGGGTCCTGACGTTTGCCATGTTGTATCTGAAGGCCACAGAGCCTGGTAACTTTAATCTTGGAGAGCTCCTTCATCACATCTCATGGGACCCACAGGTCTGGTCCGTGTCGGTCACAGTCTGGACTTGGCTGGGGCTTGTGATGGGCTGCCCAAGGGCCTCTTCCCTTGGGGAGGGAAAGTTTAGATGAGATGTGGGGAAGAACTTGTTTGGTGTGAGGGTGGTGAGAGCCTGGCCCAGGTTGGCCAGAGAAGCTGTGGCTGCCCCATCCCTGGAGGGGTTCAAGGCCAGGTTGGAGGGGTCTTGGAGCAACCTGGTGTGGTGGGAGGTGTCCCTGCCCAGGGCAAGGGGTTGGACTGGGATGGTCTTTAAGGTCCCTTCCAACCCAAACCATGCTGTGATTCTAAGTCTAGGCCTGGTTTCACCAAGTGGTTTGGAAGGGGTTAATGTTGGCTTGCTGGAAGCTCTGTGTCCAACACCTCTCCAGACTGCATTGGGCCTGGGGCCTCACCAGGTGCTGCTTTAGGTCTTGACAGTCAATTGTTCTTCAGCCTTTTTTAAACACACAATTATTATTTCTTTATCCTCTTCCTCCCTCCCTCCTCCAGTCCCCCGGTTAGAAAAGATACTTTTGGAATCATGTTCCTAAATCAGCCTGGTTATATATAGGCAAGAAAATGAGAAATGAACATTTTCTGAAATGTTAGAACATTTCTGAAAGCTTTTCTGTTTTTCCAAGAGAAAGGAGTGATGTGGATCCGTACCTGTTGCTGCTCTGGAAAACAGACGGATTCCTGCTGCCCACTTAATCCGAGGGCAGGTTGCATAAGGGGATGGGAATGAATAACTCCTCGTTGTCTCCTAGTGAAGGAATCGCTGCTGCGCAACATACGGGCTTAGTTTTGTCTTGTACCACGTTTGTTAAAAGTTTATATTTGGACAGAAGGCACTTCTCCATGTATAAATACATTGTTGTGCTAAAACATTCTTTCTGATTGCCAAGTACCCAACGCTGCTATGAAATAACCATCTAAACATCACACATTTGATTTGTTTATACCCACAAGATTAAATTCCTGCTTTCATGTTTGCATCAAAATAGTACTTAGTATATAGATTTGTATTAGAGGTTGATTTCAGAAATAAGTGGTTTTGCACTATAAATCTTTCATTGCATGATAATCCTGCAGCTGTAACTCAGCTCCACGTCAAGTTGCTTCTGAAGCTGTAGTTCCCTTTGTTTTACAGTGTCAGGTACCATAACATTTCAGCAGAGGAGATGTATGGGGGGGCTTTTGGGAGGCTGGATTGGCAGATGCTAATTCAAACCTCACGTCGTTCTCTCCCAGCGTTTGGAAACTTCACCTCTGAAGAAGACAAAGACTTGTTTCTGCACCTTTGTTTTCAGCAGGATGTGTTTGAGTATCGCCTTAGTTCACGCCGAGGCGAAAGATCTGGACTGTTGCTTGCTCTTCTATATTCTTCTAGTTTTGCCTGGTTTATTCTTTTACAGTGTTTCTGCTATTTTTCTCCATAAATGTGACACAGACAATTTTTTTTTAATACAGATTTCTATCTACCCTGTTTCTTTAGGAAGCAAGAATTATAGAAAGAGTTTCCTTTTGTTCAGGAGTAGAATCTTTCAGATCAAGATCTATTTGGACAAGTTGGTGGTTTAGGTTCTTTGTGGTTTTTTCTTTTTTTCCATTAGAATGTCCAATTTTCTATTTAATGAGTATGTGACTACAGAGAATGGTTTCTGAGTGAATTTAAACAGCCCCTTAAACTTAAGCTTTTGTCAAAGGTTTGCATCTTTATTCCATTTAATGAAGGGGAAAAAAAAGTCGAAGCCCTTTGCTTTCTGCAGTTCTTCCTTGGGCATCCTTTGAAATTTCTAGAAGCAGTTTGAACTGGTGGATAAACTTGTCCAGCACCTCATTCACCTGACTGTTGCTCTTCTGAACAATGTCAATCTGAAGGAGCTATGTCACAAAGACACTAAATCCAGTCTCTTGCCAAGCTGAGGTTCTACTATAACCACATATTTATGAGCAACCACTTACTTTTTTAAAAAGAACTAAATGCAAAAAGAATTCCAACTTCAGCAAACCCAATCAACTGCCCCCCTCCAAAAAACCTCCAACCCTACCTTTAAATAAATTATGATATGCACTATAATTCTGTATGTTCTAACTGTTAAATTACTATTGAGACCAATGCAGTTTCTGTTGATGTCAATAATCAGCAGCTGGGGAAGCTTTCCCACTGTCACACCTAACTGGAGGGTTTTCCAGTGATGAATCCAAACCCAGGGAGGGATTGCTGTAGACAGGCCCAGGACACTGCACCAGGTAACGCTGGTCGGTACTGGATATAGTGGGATTTTTCCTGGTGTCTCAGCAGCATTTTTGGAGCTTTTGTATTGAAGTTCTGTTCTCTTTTTGCTCTGGACTCCTCAAAATGGGCCGTGGGAGAGTGGGCAGCAGAGGAGAGCTGGTGTGATGGGGCAGCTGGAGGGTGCGAGGAGGTGGGACAGGTACCAGGTACCCTGGAAGCTGGTAAGGAAAAAGCCTAGATGGAAAAAAATAAAGCTTAAATTCGGAGGGGGAAGAAGAACACTCAATTTGATAAAGGATAAAGTGGAAAAGGGAAGACGAGGCACTGAGGATGCAGAGAGGAGCCAGGCAGGTGTGAGCTGGGACAAGGCAGCGCTTCTGAGGCAGGTTACGAAACAAGTGTTTGTTCTGGGAATTGCCTTTGTGGAAAATAGCACACTCAGGAGCTTCTGGAGGAGCTGGGATGTCTCTGATCCTCTCCTTGTAACGTCCTACTTTAACATTTCTGCCATGGGTAGGAAAATCTCTCGGCAGAGGAAGGAGGAGCAGCCACCATGGCCGGTGTCACCAGCAGCATTTCAGCCCCCTGGAGCTGGGTCCAGCCATGTTCTTGCATTAAGGGCTGATTTTTTTTTTATTTCTTTTTTTCTGCTTAAAAAAAAAAAATCATCTGTACCTAATGGAGCTTGATTCTTATCTCGGGCACGCTAGGGCTGTATTTTGTGAAATCAGCCAGCGTGTTTAAACCCAGGGATGGATGGTGCATGGTGGAGGGAGATGTGATGGAGAGCCCTTGGCTTGGTACCCTTTGCAGGTTGCGGAAAGTTGAAAGTTGCAACTTGGAAACTTTCTACAAGGTTTTTCTCTGCAAAGATGAAGCCAGACTTAGGAAAATCCAGGGTTTTTTTTCCCCAGTTATACTTCTGTTTTTACCTTCCCAGTCATGGAATAGAGTAGGTATAAGTGAGAAAATAGTTTTTTGAAGGCAAATCATCAGATTTGCGTGTTTCTTCCAATAAATAGTCGGTGGCCTTGTTGTGTGCTGTGGCTGGTGCTGCTTCAGCTTAGAAATGGGCACTGGAGGACTGTCCTCCCAGCAAAGCTGATGACCTGGTCCTTCATGGGACATCTGGCTGCTGTCACAGGGTCCTTGTGCCACCGAAGCCTCGTAGAGATTGTTGGGTCTTAAATCCCATTGCACTGAGGAACGTGTCCCTCCTGTGTCCTGACAGAGGCGGGTCTGGTTGCTCTTCTTTAACTGTGTTCCCACAAATAATCGCATGTTCATTAGATATTTTAATTAAATCCTTTAGGCATGCTGTGTTTCCTTGTCCCTCTTCCTTCAGTGGAAGGAAAGGCTGATGAACAGCCATCTCTTCTCAGGACACAAAGTTCAAACAGCTCGTTTACTTCTACAAGTAAATAAAGAGTTTTTAAAGCAAAGAATAAATTACCGAAAACCGAATGTGGCTGAATGGTAGCAATTTCCTTAGGTAAAAAACCACCTTGTAAACATGGCATAATGCAGTTTTTCAAGTGTTTACAAACGGGTTCAGCTAATTCAGGCTTGTGTTGTGCCAGATAAGCAGCTTCATTTTAAGGATGTAATATTCCGTGAAGCTCCCACCAGCGTAGAAGTATGGATCCTCACTCCGGTTTCGTATCAATTGAACAATTATGCCTACATGTCACTGTAATTACAGGTCTGCCTTTATCAGCTAAACCAACTAAATTAGTTTTAGCATAGCAAAATTTGAACGACTGACACATAAATATCTATTCATGTCTTTTGCCTTCATTTTTAAATGCTGTTATCAAGTAACGTCTATATTATCTTGTATGCTATATAGTCCTGCTCATAAATAATGGTATTGTATAGCGAACAGGATCTAGTTCATGTCTGCTTTAACATGGGATTACTCGGGCTTTGAATGGGAGGGTATTTTATAATTCAGCCTTCTCTCTTATCCTGGTTACAATATCTTGGTATGAGCTTAAGGATATGATGGGAGAAGGAATTAGATTTTGTTTATATGCAACTCCTGGCCTTGGCCCCTGCCGCTTCTGTTCGGATTTAATTTGGCTGTATAATTTGATGCCTTCCTTTGATCACTTTGGCTGCTTGTAAAATACTCGAACAGCTTTCTTGCAGCGGTGTCTAGAGTGAGTAATTCCTTCTTATTCCTTTTCAGATCCCTTGCAAGCCTAGCGCAGGGGTTTTTTACTGCTCCATTAACAGAGGAGCAGTAGATTTTGGAACAGCCCGACCTCACCCAGAGCCTCGGTGGGTCCCGACCTCCTTGGGGCAGAGGCTGCTGGGGGTGGGTGATGGAGAGGTGGCTCCAGTGGCAGCAGTGGTAGGACAGGTCCTAAAAACGGTGCCAAAGCACAAGGACCAGAAGGCATTCAAGGACGCTGAATTGCTGTCTTTGCTGGGGAACCTCTCGTTTATAACTTGCTTAACGCCGGGCAAGCAATGAAAGGTGGTTATTATGGCATCAAGCGCTAAAAAGGGCACTGAGGGAGCCCTGGGAAACTACAGACGTGTTGGCCTGACGTCTGCACGGGGTGAGGCAGTGGGAAGTGGTGTGAAGGGCAGAGCTAACGCTCACCTGGATAAACACAATATATTGGGGTGAAGTTAAGGTGACGTTAGGCTGCACCGGTCCGTGGGGATGTCCTTGGAAAAGCCATTGCCCGTGTGGAGGGGAGTCCAAAGTGATGGTTTCCCGGAGTTTTCAGAAATGAGGTCGGCAGGGCAAAACTGGGAAGCGGTTTTTCAGACTGTAGTTCACCTGCAGGAAGCTGTGCTACCTCAAAAAGTGACTGGTTGTATTAACGGGAGATGAATTTGTTGCTGGCTTTGGGGGAGTGACACCTCTGGCTCAAAGTCCCGGCATCCCAACGTGCGAGAGACTGCGCTGGGCTCCCACCATCCTTTTTCCATGCTCCTTCCCAGGTGTTGGCAGCTCAGTGCTGGGGACAGGACACTGAGCTCAATGAGATACTCCGTTCACGGGGGCAGGACAGGGGTTCCAAAGGCACAGCATCTCCTGGGCCAGTACTAGTCAAAATGTTGGTGGAATAGGGGAGAAAACGGTGATTCTGAACACTTGCTAGATTATCGTGGCTTCACAGCTACACCTTGTGATTCAGATTTTATTGTAGTCAAATCTCAGTGTACATAAAAAACCCCACACACTACCAGGAAGATCAGCCTTCTTTTGGAAGGGTTGTATTACACTTGCTCTTTCCTTCTATGGGAAGAATCTTCAGTTAAATCTATTTTCCCTTTTACTAGTGACTTGAGATAAATTGAGCTATATTAAATCTTCAGGCGGGTTTCTACAGCCTGACGTGTTCAACATGTGCAATTTAAAAGAGCCTCATAAAACAAAAGCCCCTTGTTGGGGACACGGCAGCCACCGGCGGGTTTTCCTGAGATCTGTCTTACAATCGGCTTCATGCGGAAAAGAGGAAAATGGGTTTGCTTTGGGAGTTAATTCGTTTCTGATTCCACTCACGAAAGTTTATCTTGAAATCTGAGCGTTGTGTTTTGATGAGTTGGGCTTTATGTTTAAAAACCGGTGAAATGGTTTCTTTCTATACAGGGAATTAATGGGGTTACCTATAATTTGATTAAAGTGACCAAGGTCTTCACTGCTTTCTTTAGAATAAATGTCCTTTCTGGTGTATCCAGGTCTGGACAGGTTCTCTCCTTTTTGCTGCCGGTGTAATGATGTAGATTTGCTGAAATGCTGAAGGAAGAGCTCCAGGATAGTAGGAGATTGAATGGGAATAATGCGATTCAGCACTCGTGTTTGGTCGCATTCTCCTCTCATCTGTTTTAAATTTAGCATTTAATGAAATAAAACTGTTGGGGAAAGGGATGTGAGGGGGATGAGGAACGCTTTCCCCTCCAGCTCTGCCCTCTCCTGTTTCTGCCATTTGGGAGGATTCTTTTGGGTATTTGAGCAGATTTTACATAAGCTCAATATTTAGATGACGTGATTTCATCGTGTAGTCCCGGGTCTTCATTCACTCTTTTGCAACCGAAGTCTGAAACTTGAAAAGGAAAACTGGCTGCAACAGAAATGTATGAAAAATGTCAGTGGGGGAATTGCTTATTTTCGTAACAAGATGACTTGGAAAGCTGGAGCAAGGGATGCTGCCTTCCCTGCTCTTCTTTCATCCTCCTCCTCTGATACATGAGTTTCTACCTTGAGTCACACATGAGGAATTTCTTCTAAAAGAGGCAATTTTAAAAGACTTCAGAAGATGCTGAAAAGAAGAATTCTAGATGGGAGATGACACGGAGAAGCCTATTCCTGTGACACAGCTCCGAGGAGTCAAAAACAATTTGACAAGTTTGCAGGGAAAGATGAAAGTACCATGTCCTCCTCCTGCCATGTCTATATGTTAATTAAATAACTGGCTTCTCCTCAAAGCGGTCTCCCCTACAGGGATAAGGACTTTTTGGCAGCCCACGTTGGAAAGAAACTTATCTATAGGGAAAGAGAGAGGGTTGGGTTGTTTGTTTGTTTGTTTTTTTTTAATTTTTGGGATCATTAATAGAAGCAAGTTTCTTCCTAAAGCCTTGCCAGGGTATTCCAGGCCACAGCTGCTTGACAGATCCGTGCTGGGATGCTCCAACTGATGGAGCCTAAACCTAACCTGCTGGGGCTCACCCTCCTGGGCTCTTCACTGTCTGTGATAAGTTTGATAACAAATTGCTGTTCCATGTACTCAAAATGACAGAAAATGGTTGCACAGTGATAAGCAAAAAGGAAGTGGAGCTAAAACTCTTTCTGGAAGTGCAGGTTGTCTACAGGTTAGAGCATTTGAGGTGAAACTATTTTCTTTCAGAATACACAAAATTATTGCAAACATATTGTGCTGGCCATTATTGAACACTTCACACAGAAATCTGTATTATTCTGTATGTATCTAAAATATATATAAACATTTCAATATCAAGGTGTTTTCTTTCTTGAAAATCAATGAGGAGTGCCTGTTCATACAGAAAGCCATTTTGATCAGTTATTGTTATTTGGGAGAGGTTATGATAATTTAAGTGAGGCAAGTTATAATTTGATTTAATTGAATACTTTTTCAAAAGGCTCATTCCTTTCTGATGTCACCGAACATCTTTCTGTAACATTCCTGCTATGATTTGCCGTTATTGTCTGTGCCTCTTACACAACTGTTCAGCTGGAGAGACACAGAGAGGGGGAGATAATTTTCCAGTAGGTCTCTGTGGTCCCACAGGATTGCAGAATGCACTCCTCCAGAGAAGCTTATTCCTCATTTTTACAAAGAGCATTTTCAGAAGCTTTAATAGGCAAAACCTTCATGTTACAGAATTCTTACAGTTTAAAGAAAAACTTTTGAATTAAGACAGTTTTCAATAATTGCTTATTTTAACTCCTTTCCCATTGCCATTCTTCCATTACCAGCTTGCTGGTCTCCCTTCCTGCTTTTTTTGTGCTCAGTTCCTCTTTCCACCTTAATTTCCTTCAATTTTCTTGTTTCAGGAGCTTATCTCCTAAACTAAACATGTTTTCTGAAAGTTTTGGAACAAGTGTGGTATTTCCAGACACCGCATTGTTCTCACCACTTGTATGTTCTGCCCTACCCACGATGCCGCGATAACCGGGTGATGAAAGGAGAGGGGCTTTAAAACGTAATTAAAAAAGCTTTTATGCTCTCAAATAACAGGAGGGGAGAAAAACTGTTAGTGTTACGCAGTGGTTTCTGTAAAATAATGCTGGATTATCTAAAGAAGGATGTTAAGCTGTAATTTCACAATTTTAATTCTAATGATTATTCTTTTTTTTTTTTAAATTTATACCTAAAAATCCTAATTGCACTTAGCTGGTATATTAATGCCACAGCAAAAATATTATGTGGTCTGTAGTTTTCTCTTTTTACGGCTCTTACCTCAACAAAATAAAAGAGTCACTTGGGATGAGAGGCGGCACTGAAAGCTCCATCTCTGGTGCTTTGGGTGTAGTCCAGCTGTGTTGAATCTGACAGTTATTTGTTCCAGGAGCTCCGTGGATCAATAGCACTGCAGCACTTAAAACATTTTAGTATGAGGGAGACTTCAATAAAGTCTACTCTCCGCAGCGTTACGTAGCCATTGGGCAGGTTCCAGCACGTGAGTCAGCCCTTGGCACGGCCACCTCCTTATTGACTAAAGATGGGGCCGGGAGGGTGCGCAAAGCGCCCACTTTTACTCTCTTTAAGTACAAGTTTTCAAAGTTTCTTCTTCCAACTGGTGAGCACCAAAGAGTGTTCAACTCTTCCAACTGAAGAGCACTCTGGCTCTTCCCGTCACAGCCCGACTTGGGCAGGATTTAAATTGAAAAAAGGGAAGTTTAGATGAGTTCTCAGGAAGAAATTTTTCACTCTAAGGGTGGTGAGAGCCTGGCCCAGGTTGCCCAGGGAAGTTGTGGCTGCCCCATCCCTGGAGGGGTTGAAGGCCAGGTTGGAGGGGTCTTGGAGCAACCTGGTGTGGTGGGAGGTGTCCCTGCCCAGGGCAGGGGGTGGCACTGGATGGGCTTTAAGGTCTCTTCCAACTCAAACCATTTCATGATTCTATGATTTTGGGGATTGCGTTCTCTCCAGACAGAATTTATGTTACAATATTGTGCTTACAGTATTTACGAATACAATGTTTAAGTGCCAAATTTGGCTCCTCTATGGCTGAACCGGTCACTGGAGGTGAGTGTGCAGGACACCCACAGCGGTTTCCTTGGTTGCATCGTTGGTGACACTCTTTCACGTGTCATAAATCCAGTATTTTTACAAAAGATAGCAAATCTCATTAGTTCATCCTCTTTTGGCAGGGGAAGGCTCAAAGCATGATTGAAATTCAGCTGGACTTGTGTCTAAGGCAGAGAGAGGAGAAAATTGGGTCAAAAAGCTGATTTCGGACCTAGTCCTTGGCCAGCCTCTGCCCCGTGGAGTGAGTCAGGAGAATTCAAGCACGTGGCCCCACTGGTTTGTATTGGGGATGGTGGAGCCCGGGAGTCTGTAGCAGAAACCTGTAGTGGTTTGATTTATTGAAGTTCGGGGCACCATAATGTACATTTACCTAACGCTTGTAAGGAGCTGATACTGAGAGAGGTTCTTGCGTACCCTGGGATGGTTGGTCCATCACTCATCCTATGGAGAAAGAGTCTGTGGTTCCTCCAGCATCTTCCTTGACCATAGACAGATTGGCTTCTGGTGTATCTTTGTGGGTGTACACACACACACACAAAGGTCTGGGTGTGGGTATTGTCGCCAAACCATGGAATAAGTTCAGATCTACTGAAATTACTGCCTGGAAGAACACTTTGTCAATCAGGTCATTAGATGTTAATAACCCTTTTTTAGTGAAACATTCCTTTCAGAGCTGAAACTGAATTTAGTAGATGAAGCCTTTGCTAATCCATGATAACATCCTTTTATCAATGCCTTTTAATCTAAAGAAAACGTTTTTTTAATTAAAATACTAACTCATCTATAAATTATGTGACAATGAAATGGTAACAGAGAAAATGCAATAGAATTAGGAAGCTCGATAGACTGAACTAGAACACAGTGCTAATGGAGATAAAATGATCACTCTGAAAGAATAAACACATCCTGTTTTTTCTTTGGTTTATTTTTATTTGGTGGTAGATTAGGTGCTTGCCATGGATCACAAACAGCACCAGAGCTGATCCCAGTGCTCCGCACAGAGGTACAAATGGATAATCCATCAACAGCTCCTGATATTTGGAGTGTTTTCTGTCGGAGGGGCCTCACAGCTCTCCCCTGCTGCTCCTTCCAGCCTCAGGAATGAGAGTTCAGGAACAACCAGTATGGGTGTACGAGTTTGAGGAATATCATGAATTGGGTTGATGGTTTCTGTTTCTCACGTGGGCATAATTTCCAAATACTCAAAATCTCTGTTTTTAAAGAGACTCTTCAAAAGCTGCCCTGCAGATGCTTGGCACTGCAGCTTCTCAGGCCATATATTCCCTAGTTTCATTTAACAGTGTTTCATTGCAGTCCTGTGCATCTCTTCTAGCTGTGTGTTTGCTTGTGTATGCTTTCTAATTCACACCTGGCTGTAGTGTTAGGTGACAAAATTATTTCTGTCATCAGAGAAAAGGAAACAGAGCCTCTCCCATCTCTGGTGATGAAGAAGTGGTGGTGGTGGTCGGCAAGTCAGTGGTTTTAGTGATTGTGTCTTCCATTGGGTGGCTCTTAGAGTATGAGAAGCCACCTAGGGGTTAATAATTGACAGACAATCCCCAGTCCCAGATAACAGAATTCTTCCTTTCTAGAAGGGCATATATTTTTCCCAAAAAATACATTTTACACAATTTTAAAACTAGTTTAGACTCCTGTCTGTGTTGAAGACTGAGATTCAGTCCTTGGTGACAGCCTTGTACTTACCGTGTCCGTGTGGATATTAAGGAGAATTAGCATGAAAACTGAGAAGCGAATAAATTATATCTTTGTCCCCGCTGGAAGATAGACCACCTGCTGCAGAAAGTGTCATAAATGAGCCATCTAATTAAACTTTCTGAATGCCTGCCCTGGTAATTGTATTGCATTACGTGGTTAATTCCTACCCTAGAATTGCCATTGCTTTCCTCGCGCAGGAAAAGTTGCTGTCAAAGTCAAATGAGGAATTTTATTTGAACTGAAGGAAGGACTTTCAGCTTTGCTCCACTGGCTTGGATACCCATGGGGATTCATCTCACTAAGAACTGCAGGAACGAGCCCCGAAATGGGCAGTATTTCTTTTAAATAACTTCTCTAGCTATTTAAATTTAAGATCCTACGTTAGTAGTAGCAATTCTGGTGTGACACCAATGTTATGTTTGTCGTCAAGCCCGAGGGAGCGGGACTGGCCCGTTGGGCTTCTACAGCCCGGGCTGCTGCCAGCAGCTCCTGGGCCATCAGCTGGGCCATCAGCACCCAACAGAATCCCAAACTGGCTGGGGTTGGAAGGGACCTCTGGAGACCATCCAGTCCAACCCCCTGCCAGAGCAGGTCCACCCAGAGCAGGTTGCACAGGAAGGTGTCCAGGTGGTTTGAACATCTCCAGAGAAGGAGACTCCACCACCTCTCTGGGCAGCCTCTTCCAGGGCTCTGCCATCCTCATAGGAAAGAAGTTCCTCCTCATGTTTAGGTGGAACTTCCCGTGTTCCATTTTGTGCCCATCACCCCTTGTCCTGTCCCTGGGCACCACTGAGAAGAGTCTGGCCCCATCCTCTTGGCCCCCGCCCTTTAGCTATTGCTCAGCATTGATGAGGTCCCCTCTCAGTCTGCTCTTCTCCGGGTGAACAGCCCCAGGTCCCTCAGCCTTTCCTCAGCAGAGAGATGTTCCAGTTCCTCATCACCTTCATCGCCTCTGCTGGACTCTCTCCAGCAGTTCCCTGTCCTTCTGGAACTGGGGGGCCCTGAATTGGTCCCAGTGCTCCAGCTGTGGCCTCACCAGGGCAGAGGGGGAGGATGACCTCCCTCCACCTGCGGCCACGTTCTTCTTAATGCCCCCCAGGAGACCATTGGCCTTCTTGGCCACAAGAGCCCATTGCTGCCTCCTGGGCAACCTGTTGGCCACCAGGACTCCCAGGTCCCTCTCTGCAGAGCTGCTTTCCAGCAGGTCACCCCCAGCCTGTGCTGGTGCAGGGGGTTATTCCTCCCCAGCTCAGCACCTGGCACTACTGGTGGTGAGACCCCAGCGCTGGGGTTGTGACTTCAGGCTACCTCTAATCAGGGTGGTTTTCTGAATTAAACATGCATTTTGCAATTCTGGAAAAACAGCAATATTAACTACTAACCTCTTCACTGAATTTGTTATATTTTTGTTACTGGGTATTGCAAATACCCCCTTTTCCAGTACTTCTGGAAGAAATACTCTTTTCTGCTCAAAAAATAGCATTTTTGTCAACAGGAAAGGCTATTTCAATGCTTTTTAATGCCGAGACTCAGTCTGTTTCATACAGAAGATCCTACAGAAACAAGAGACCTAATGAACAGAGTGGGGTATAGAATACTTTAAATTAGTATTTTCATGCTTTTGTTAGTTTTTATAGGATGTGCCAAATGCCCATGGCTTTGATGGTAAGATTTGCCCATGCTACCGGGAGGATGCTCAGGACCCAGGCAAACTGTTGTGGGTAGAAAGTCACTTACATAAAAAGATCAGTGTTATCCTTTAGCATTTGGCTAAAAAATGGCAAAACAGATTTCTGAATTTATGGCGTTTCCATTTGTTATTTATTCCAGTAGAAAAGTAATGCCCAAATACGTATCTGTCAGGATAATCTTCATTTGGACAGGAGTCAGGAGTGCTTAATTCTTTTACGTGAAAATCCTCCTGTCGTGTAATCGGGTTACATATGAGTTAGGAGGGCTTTTTGTCTTTTTCAGGTTCAGAGTATCTGAAATAAAAGAAACTATCGCTCTGTGGCTTTTTCCCGATCTCCAGTTACACTGAGAAGATTATATTGACTCGAGCCTTTTAAACTAAACTGTTTTCTTTAAGTCATGTTGACATAGCGTGTCTTGTCTGGTGGCACCATGTGTTTTTAAGACTTAAATCGTGCTTTTTAGGGAATAAAAGCATAAGTACTGTAAAATGACGTGTATGACTAAACTTTTCCAGTACAGTGAGAATTCACCATGTTTTCGAAACTAAGTTCTTTGTTTTCCTCAAAAGGAAAATTGGTGGAATGGCCTGGTGACTCTAGGAGCTGGTGGCTTCTGCTGTTGTAGGACAGTTGTCTGGAGAAGACAAGGTTTGAATTGGGTAGACATCAGCAGGTGGCATCAATGAGGAATAAAGAGATTGAGAAGATTTACAGAAATAAAAGCCACGCTAAAGTGGAGATTGGCATGTTTGCTCCTTACGGGTGGAAACCCACCTCTTTGGTGATGATCTTCTGGGCCACG
>JAHREE010000404.1:0-14429 GCA_033628505.1 Tringa tobata | reverse complement strand
TGCTCTCAGTCCCAGACCAGGGAGCTCTGCAAAACCTAGAATGGATTAAGGGAGAGTGTTAACAGGGGGATTCATACCATCCTGCTTTCATCACCTCTTAGTCTGGGGATCAGCACTGTCCTGTCAGAAGGCGATTTAGAGCTGGGCTGGGTGCTGCCATGAATGTCTGTGCTCTGCTGTGCCCACAAAGGACTCGACAGGGCCGCAAGCCAGCAAGTCAAGTGCCTCTAATGGGGAAGTGTGTTCATTTTCCTGCCTCCAACTGCTGCCTCTTCCAAGGATGTGCCAGTGTGCTACACAGCCTACCTTATCCTCTCCCTGGCTTGCTCATTATACTGAATTTTATAGGCTGGCAGAAAGGTGGCTGTGCCAGCTTGTTGTCACCTAAGAAAGCTCCTGTGTCATGGGGAGTCCTTGACAACTTCATTTGGGCAGCTTTGTTTGTTCTCTGTGCCATATTCACAGCACAAATGGGTAGAAACTGGACTGGCTGTCCAGCCTCCAACAGATGATCTGGGATAAGCCAGTTACGGTAACAGTTCCCCTTCATTTTGTGACCCCCACAAGAGGTGGGGGTTGGCATGGCTCAGTGCCACCTGTGTTTTCCTTGTTGTGCTGTGGACTGTGGCCAGCAAAGCTGGGGAGGAAATCTAGCAGGTGACAACAGTGCAAACAGATTGAAAGGATGACTGGAAAGGGAGCTGGAAAACATCACAGGTATTTCCAAGTCCAAATGTCTGCACATAAACACATCAGTCACAATGACTGGACCAAGAAAGCCTGTTGGCTGCTGGCTGGTGGTTCTTAAATGCAGTTTTTCTGTCCCCTTCTGGGTCACTTTAGGCAACCTTTACTATGATCACAGAGACTCTGTATGAAGAATGCACACAGCTGAAGAGGACAAAGCAAGTATTTACTGTCTAACATACACAACTGATAGCTAAGAATAATAAGCTGTCGTAGAAGAAGCATTCATATGGTCACCACCATAAAGCAGCTATGGGGAAGGGTGGTCTCGCACTGGCCTCAGCTTCCCTGCAAACCAACGTGCCAGCAGCTGGTTGAGGCCCTCCTGGAGCAATCAGCACCCTGAACCTGTTCTTTGGCCCCTTTATATCTACTGGGTTTGTCCTGTCTCATGTGGGTTGCTCCCTCTCCATACGCATTTCTGACAGTTTCTGGTAGTGAACATGCTTGAGCAGGAGTGTGGACACCCAGCCTCTAGTGTGGACTCGAGACCCAAAACTGTAGGGCACAGTAGACTGCTGACCTTGTTTTTTGTCCACCTTCATAGACACTTACTGGGCTACAGGGGCATATGCCGTTTAGTTTCTTTGCAAGTCCCAGCCAGAACATTTCCCATATTTATTTGCTGCCTTTTGGAGCAGTCTGCCACAGACAATATCCCCAAAAAGATCTCTGTGGATATTTGACCAAACTAGTCTTTGAGGGACCTCAAATAATCCCAGTAAGCCACAGTGGGTTCTGTAGCTTTCCTTGCTGGCCATTCTGAACACTGGTCCTGATAGAAAAGACCAACCTTTGTGTTTGTGCTCTTTTCTAACAGAGTGCTGTAAGGTGACAGCAGTCTTTTTTGGCTCTCTGCCAGCAGCTCTGCTATGTGAGGCAATACAGTTTGCTTGCATTCAAGAGTAGAAGAATGTTTTGCATTGACAACAATGGAAGCATACATCTTCACTGGCCTGAAAGCTTCCTTCTAGTTCAGTGATGATCACAAGACTGGGCAATGGGGTTTAACTTTGGAGTCAGGTGAGTTAGTGGTAGGGCACAGGGAATGGATGGTTGCAAGTTATGTTGGAGATTTTAGGATCTGAGGGCTCTGTAGGGTAGCTGCACCTCTTCTTCCTCCCTTCTCTACGTGTCTTCAGTCATCAGGCAAAGAGCACGAGCTGTTCCAAGACAAATGAGAGGCATGTGGATGGAGCACATACGTGAGAATGAGGACTTGTGATAAAGTGTATCTTACCCAGCGTGGACTTTAAACAGGAAAGCCCTACCTGAGGGCTGGCTGAAATTAGGTGTGCGTTCCCTCTGAATGGTGTATTTTTACACTTTTACAGGAAAGCAATGGAGGCTTGATCTGAGAACAACTAACAGAGCTGGCTCCAACCTGCTAAAATTTCATTGCCCTGATTATTGCAATGCATAGAGTAGTCAGCCGGTTAGGAAATATGCATATCATGCAGGCCATAAAGAATTATTTGTACTTATTTGTATCTCCTAACTGATGACTTCAAACCACTGTGAATAAATGAATGAATGAATGAACGAAGTTTCCAAAATCCGTAGGCAGAAATTTACCGTATTTATCTTCTTACTTTTTCTTGCTTAAGGAAATGGGGAGAAGCAAACCTTAAAGTGTGCAGTTCTGTTGCACCTATTTTATGTGTTAAAGTGTTTAATCCCAGAAATGGAGGACGGTTTAAAGAGAACATGGTCCAATCAGTTCAAAGAATGTATCAGTTATGTATGGGGTTGAAACTTATGCATGTATATGCATACTGGGGACTCTCTTCCAGCTGCAGTTTCTCGTTAGATTTCCCCAACCCTGTGACACCAGCTTCCACGCTCTTTCTTTTCTCGATCTGTGTCGAGCACATGAATAGTTTCATTCACTTAAAGTGAAGAATGCTTAAGATGCTTGAAGTGAAGCACATCATTCAGGGTTTTGCTGGACAAAGGCCAAAGATGTGCAGTGTTGCTCCTGTCTTATCACATACATGAGACATCCACTAACATACAAATAAAACAAGTTCTGTCATGTGCTAATGGCATTTTTTCCCCTTAATTTGCTAGCCTATGTGTTTTCCGGTGCAGATGTTTTTGAATGCAAACAAGGAGAAAACAGCACTAATGTGGTCAACCTTTTGGTTTTCATTTTATTCCAAAATTACAATTTTAAGAATGATTTCCCCTTAAATCTTGCATTTGTGTGTGCCTCAGCACCTAAAGTGGCACCATTTGTGGAGGACTAGAAGTGCTGACACATACAGCTTCACTCCAGCCATGGGGAAGTGCTATTATAATTAACTCCGAGGATTCTCTTCATTGCCGGTAAAATTATGATGTATTTTCCCACCTGTAACCTGAAAAATAGCTCCAGGGCTGAATTTTTGTCCCAATTCTTACTTTTCATTTCACATGCACTAAAAAATAAATACATTTTTTTGAACTTTGATCCTCTGCCAAAAACTTGCATAAACAGCATTTCATGAAATAATATGTTTCTCCTAATTTATGCAAAGAATGGGAAAGCATTTGCACTAGTGTCACAGATGGCTGTGCCCTGTCTGTAGCAGCCACGTAAACACATTAGCGGAGATCTGAAATTTCTGCGCTGCTATTAACACAGCTAGAGCACCTAACAGCTCTATTGATCTAAAAACAATGGCTCTGCCACTGTGAGAAAACCTGATGGGCAAACCACTTCTTTTATGTTACTGTTATGGTTTCCAAAGCACTTTAGAAGTCAGCAAGTTTTGGATAAAGCCTTCAGCTATCAGGAGCTGCCCATGGCCAACAATTACGCCAGCTCCAGCCTTCTGATCATCTTCACGGCCCTCCTCTGGTCTTGCTCCAACAGGTCCATCTCTTTCATGTGCTGAGGACTCCAGAGCTGGACGCAGTACTCCAAGTGGAGTCTCAGGAGAACAGAGTAGAAGGGCAGAATCACCTCCCTCACCCTTCTGGCCATGCTTCTTTTGATGCAGCCCAGCATGCGGTTGGCTTTCTGGGTTACAAGTGCACATTGCCAGCTCATGTTGAGCTTCTCATCCACCAACACCTCCAAGTCCTTCTCCTCAGGGCTGCTCTCAATCCATTCTCTACCCAGCCTGCAATTATGCCTGGGACTTCCATGACCCAGGCGCAGGACCTTGCACTTGGGCTGATTGAACTTCATGAGGTTTGCACAGGCCCACCTCTCAAGCCTGTCCAGGTCCATCCGGACGGCATTGCTTCCCTCCAGCTTGTCAAGCACACTGCACAGCTTGGTGTTATCAGCAAACTTGCTGAGGGTGCACTCAATCCCACGGTCCATGTCACCAACCAAGATGTTCAACAGCGCTGGTCCCAGTAACAATCCCTGAGGAACACCACTCATCACTGGTTTCCACTTGGAGATTGAGCTATTGACCACTACTCTTTCAGTGTGGCCATCTACCCAGTTCCTTATCCACAGAGTGGTTCATCCATCAAATCCATGCCTTTCCAATCTTGTGACCAGAAAGGTCCTGGTAAGCCACACTTTTTCAGCGTGTGGGCAACTCTGTGCAGGTGGGAGTCAAACTGATAGATTCCCAAGTGCCCTCTGTACTCCTCTACTTGAGTTAGTGGCCTTGCAGCAGAAAAAAAATGCAGGTCTTTGCCTCAAATTGCAGAGCAGTTTTATAGAGCAAAGGTGTCATCACCAGTGTCCTTAGCTAACACTGTGGACAGTGATGAGGATGGAGAGGTTAAGATGAGGACATCCATTTCATTCTATTTCTGGTACAAGGACTATAACTACTGTTCAAGGGGAAGGGCAGACAGTTCAGCATGGTGGCATCTCTAAATGCTGCAGCTAAATCCGACCGGGCTCATAAGTCAGACGTCTTCCTAGCATGGCATCAGACAAGTATCTGAACTGCAGCCTACAAAGAGTCCTTTCTTTCTATTTTAAGAGCTGTGTGAACAGAACTAGGATACTGCAGCTATTTTCCATTATGATTTATGTCTCCCAAACCTTAAGAGTCTGCCCTGATCAAAATCACAGGCTTGGAAAAATCCTCTTCTCATGATCAGTGATTCTGGTGAGAAATCTCAAAGCAAGGAAAAAATGTAAAAGACAGCAGAAGTTGGTGGAGCAGGCAGAGAGAAAAAAAGAGAAGGCAGGTAGAGAAATCAACGCAGGAGAAGATATGCCCAAATTCATCACTGAAACAGAAAGAAGATATTGAGAAGTGCAATTGCAGATGGAAGGATATTTGGAAAGAAAGTAAGATTGGCTAATTGAGCAATCTGAAAATGTACAGGGTGTCACATAGTGCTGTAAAAGGTGTTGGGAATAAATGATAATATGACTTCAAAAAAGGTCACGGTGCTCTTTAGATCAGCTGGACCTGACATGGCCCAGCCTCAATAGCAGGGGAGCCTCTGGCCCCAAAGAGAAAGGAGCTCCAGGTTAGACCCCAAAGTTCTCTTTGATGAAACCTCCTTCCCTGCGCTGTGGCTCTACTCACTCCACGTCAAATGTCTCCTGGCTCCAACAGAAATTCAACCAGCCTTCAAGAAAGGAGTTCTTTTCCACTGGCAGCCTGCCTGACTCCTTCTCCTCTGATTTTGTCACAGAAACAAGATTTTTCCTCAGGCCAAGCTGAAAACCAACAGGTCTCTCTCTTCCTAACCTCTGAATTTTATGAAGACTTAAGAAGTTCAGAGTCTCTAACGCTGTTTCCTGAGGCAAGGCATTTAATTCTGCAAGTACAATAGTGTTTTGAAGAGGATAAGAGTCTGCTGAAAAATGACCAATTCTGCTTTAAATAAAACTTCAGGTGTCAAATCATGGTGCTTTCATTCACTGAATGTAGACAGCACATTTCAAAAGATTCACAATAAAGTCCAGCAAGTAACTTTTTCTCAGAATTTGCCCATTTGACTGAATTCCAGCAGAAAGAAGAGATAACGAGAGGCTGCTCGTCTCTTGGCCTAGACCAGCAGCAATGCTGTAGGTTGTATCTAGCGAGCAAATTGTTGCAGCCCTGTCCCTCCAGGGCTGGATTTTATGTCTTAAGTCCTTGCAGCTCTGCCGATGCTGAAGCACTCCCATGGGTCCTTCTTCCGAATCTTTGCACCGCATCATTTGCCCCTGAGAGAATATTTCTTTTTTATGTTTCAGAGAAAAAGTTAGGATTTTTCCCTCCCAATCAATTCACTAACATAAATGTCCTCAGTGCAGAATTTCTAACATTGACAGTACTGTACATCTTCGCCTCTCCAGGGTATTGCTCTTTTCTTTGCAATAAAGCAGGTCTGCCGTGGTGGGAAAATTCTCAAACTTAACACATGCACAGCAGCCCTCTTTTTTCTTGAGAAGCAGTAGAGAAATACACTCGTAACTCTTCCTATTCTCCGTATTTATTTTATTATTCACACAAATGTGAATCACTGATCAGCATCTATCTTAAATCATCATAAACTTCCTGACTAGCTGGCTTTGTCTTTTCTCTAGGCAGCCAGCCTAGCTGGTTCCCATAGGTACTCGCAAAATAAAAACCTGAGAGAGAGATCTAACATTTGATTGTTGCAAGCAAAAGCTTCTAGTATTACAGCCTGGTAAAGCATCACTCAGCGCCTGGCAAAGTTCCTTCCTTCTCCTACATCAGCCCAACCCCTCTTTGGTCTGCATTCCTGCCAGTGGGTAGGAACCTCATTGACATATTGACCAAAATAAAAAAACATTCCCATCAATACATACTCTTACCATGATCTATAATTTTGTTCATTCCTTACTATGCACAGTGACAGCCTAAGCCCAGTGTCAGTAAAGGGCTGTGGTGGCAGTTTTCAAGGCAATGGTACTTTCTGGTAAAATAAGGTATTTTAAGTACTAGTTATTCTTCTCTGGGACCAAACAGCCTTTGAGAGAAAAGACTGGCTGTGGCCCAAATTACATACCATCTGCTTCTGCTCCTCTTGGTTTGCCCCCTCAGCCAGCCTGAACGCAGTGTCCGAAAAATGATTGACACCGAGTCTGGAAGGGAAACAGGCAACGGGACCCAGAATTGCCCGCTGCCCCATCTGACATCCAGGGAGTGCTGTGCCACGCTCTGCGGGCTGCGTCAGCTCCAGATGAGTAGCTACGCCTTAGTGATAACCACAACCTTTCACCTGCCTCTCTTGATGGAAGAAATGAATATCAATACATGCAAAAAGGAGAGGTAGCCCTTCAGACTCCTCTCTGGAGCCTGACAAGCCCCTAAGTGCCAGTTTAGGTGTCCTTTTGACCTTTGCAAGATGGGAGGAACTGAGCATGTTAAGATGCTGAAGGGCATGTCACGCTCAGTGTCGTACATTCTGGGACTGAGGTGGAGGTTTGGAGGCACCTGGATCTAGAAGAGGAGGTGGCAGTGAAGAGAATTACTCCAGGACTGCCATGGGTTTTATTTATCTGGCCAACACCACCAGGTAGCTGCAGACTGCAGTCACTCTGTGCACGGCAGAGCATATAAAAAGTTGGAGGTTATCACTAATGGGAGTCTTCGGTATAAAAACATTGGAGGAAAGAAAGGAGGGCATTGTGGTTTGGCCTCGGATGGCAACAAAAAGCCACGCAGTCACTCTCTCAACCACCTCATGCTGGAGGATTGGAAGAAAAAGGCAAAACTCCTGAGTTGAGATAAAGGCAGTTTAAAAGAACAGCAAAGGGAAGAAGAAAACAACAACAATAACACAGAGAGAGGAGTGTACAAACACGATTACGGCACCACCACTCACTGACCAGACACTGGATGCCCCAGCCTGCTCCTCAGTGTTGGCTTCCTGCCCTCTCCGCCAGCCAGCTCCCCTCTGTAGACCAGGCATAGCTCACATGGGGTGGAATACCTGTGTCCCTGCCAGAGCCTGGGAAATATTAACCCTATCCCTGACAGAACCAGGACAGAGGGGTAGAGCTATATGTTTTTGCACAGTGAACCCAGACTAATAAAACTAAGTGACCCAGAGTGGCCCGGCGGGCTGCTGCACTTCAGCTCAAGCCCCACAGGAACAGGAAACCAGAATGATGCAGCTCAGGTGGCGTGAAGAAGGATGCTGATGCTTTCTGGGAAAGACTTGTGGTGGCAGGGGTGGTCTCCCAGCAGATTTAGCTCACAGCAGAGTATGCACTGTGGACTGCCATGCTATGGTTCCCTCCGATCTCTGTATAATTCCCACCTTCAACCATTTTAAGGCCAGGAACAAGTGAGAAGCTTAACACATCTGGCTTCTGTCCTACTTTCTTATACTTCTATTTTGACAGTGTTAATATTCTGAATGTTCTGGATGTTTTCCACAGCCTTTGTTTGGCCAGAATATGCCATTAGTTACTTTTGCTACTATCTTAATGAAACGGGGTTTTGCCATTCGTTTTAAAGCGTGAAGGACAAATGCAGGAAGAAAGAAATACGAATGGGAGAATAAAAGGGCAATCATGTGCTTATGAATAGGAGTTCTGATGTTTTACAAGTATCGTCAGAGACACGTATAATGCAATTTATTTCACTGAATACAAATAACTGTATTTTTGAGTACAAAACAAGCAAAGCTAAAGCAAGATCGTGGGTGCAGCAGATGGCGTGCTGAACTTGGGGCAGGAGGCTTGCCTTTCCTTCGCGGGGCTGCCACTGACCTGCTGCACGAGCTCAGGCATGGTCCTTACAGCACAAAGCTGCAATGCTGTTTCAGCAGTGCTGTGCTGAGCCCTGCAATGCCAAAATGCCACGGTGGTCTTACAGCTCAGCACTGATGGTTTTAGCAGAGGCAGAACCTCGCTCTCAGCATCTGTCCCCCACGTCTGCCAGCGGTCTGGGTCTCTGGCAGGCATGATGGAGATTGCTCTGCCGATGAAGTCCCAGAGGTAACCGAGACGTGGACGCATATCCCAACCTACCACCCCAGCTTTGGGACCAGCACAGTCAGCAGCCAGGGGAAGCAACTGGCAGAAGCTACTAATATCTCAGATGGCTGCAACTTTGTTTGCAAGAGCTCATCTATGAAAACCATAAGCAGGGACATCAAAAGTGACAGAGCCAAGACTCCCCTACTAACTTGGAGGATGCAGGCCTCTGAGGACCAGGGTTTGAAAGGCATTTAAGATCCTAATGAAGGAACTTAACTACTTCCAAAGTATCTTTCTCAACATGAGGTATTACAAGGCCTAAGCACCTTTTGAAAGATGACATCCGTTTGTCCATCTTTGTGGCATGTGCTCTCAGAGCAAGCACTGCAATGCCTCAAGCACAGCTCACCCTCATGGTGCCCTGATTCCCCTTTGTGCATGGCTGTAATAACAAGTTGTATAGTTTTATCATGAGGGTCCAGGTTTACCTCTCCCCATCCTTTCACTCATCCCCAAAATCTTAGCAAGAATGTTTTTAAAAAAGTACACAGTTCTTTTGGTGCAGGACACTGGGTAAACACCAAGTCTTTTAAAGCCATATCATAGACCAGTATTTTTCTTCTCACAGTCATTGAGCCATTTGGGAAAACATTTTACCAATCACTTTCTTCTAGAATGCTGTCTGATCATCTATTTAATTTACAAGCTTGTTTATCGTAATCTTATAAGAGATTTTTCAACAAGCAAAGAAGAAAAATCATTAGCTGTTTCAGTAATCACTTCACTAAAATAAAAAAAAAATGGCACAAAGGCTTTCTCTATGATTGAAGAAGAAAGATGTGAAAAAAAAAATAGGTTGGTAGTTCTTGAAGAGTTGAGGCAATCTCCAGGAGGCTAATTAGCAAGAAAACATGCCCTTTCATTGACTTTTCAGTCAGAAGAAATGCAAAAATCTGTCTATCCAAGATCACAAATGGGACAGAAGTAATGTTCTGCACACATTCTTTGGAGCATTCTGGATTACACACGGTTCTTCAAGACTTTACCAAATCTGCATATTTTTGGCCTTTAGCAAGATAAATTATGAGATGGTAAAAATCGTACATTCTATCCTGAAGTAAAATATCTACTATGTCTCTTAAGAATGACTTTATTTTACAACTAAAATGGAGACTGCAGGTTCAATCAGCACAGGCAAATTTTGCAACTGGAATCAATGCTGAAAGAATATTTACATTTTTCACCTGATTGTGGAAAATACCTAGAAAAACTATTCTTTGATAACAGCATCAGGTTTCAGCACAAACCATGACACAGCAATAAAACTTTTTCCTTAATAGTTGGGTTTTTTTTGTCACGCAGCATGCAATAAGTATTTTATAACCCCAACAAGCTGTGTAGAATTAACATGACTCTAAAGCTTTATTTGTTCAAGGAACAGGGACAGGGCCGAGAGCCCAGAATTGGCAAATTTGACTTCTGTGGTTAATTGTATCATCACTTAGTGTTATCACAGCAACTGAAAGCACTGATTAATTGGTTCCTACAACATGACTGTTATATAGGTAAATAAGCCTTCCTTATTATCTGCTTCTGCTACCCAGACTGCACACCTGTGCATGGCTGTTTTAAGGTGGTCCAAGTTTTGAATGCCCCTGAAAATAGCAGCTCCTGAGAGATGGGGCCAGTAGACCAGGAATGAGGATCCCATCACCCACCCCCTGCAGCACCTCCATTTCCGCAGCAGCAGCTGGGATGGGGTGGGGAAGGGGCTGGACAGCAAATGCTTTAAGAATCATGGTTGCTTCCTGCCACATTGGGGTGCAGCCAGGGCACCCAAGAACCCCTGGTAGACCACCAAGCCTGTGTGGGCCTGCAGGTTGCACAGGCTTGCGAGTGGGAAGGGTTTGTTCTTAAGGTCATTGGAGACCTCAGGCTCTGTATGCAGCCCAGGAGCAGGCTTGGTGTGGGTACACATGTGTTTCACAGAATCACAGAATGATATGGAGTTGGAAGGGACCTCTAGAGATCATCTAGTCTAACCCCCCTGCCAAAGCAGGTCCATCTAAAGCAAGTTGCACAGGAACGTGTCGAGGTGGGTCTGGAATGTCTCCAGAGGAGGAGACTCCACCACCTCCCTGGGCAGCCTATTCCAGTGCTCTGCAATGCTCAAAGTAAAGAAGTTCCTCCTCATGTTTAGGTGATTGCTGTTCTTCCTGGTACCCTGCAGCACGTGCACTTTCGCTAGCTCACAGCAGTGGGCAATATCGACTTCAGCAGGCTTGGAAATGAAACAGAAAATTACTCTTTGATAAATTATTCAAATATTTGTTTCTATTTAAAGGGACTTTATGGACTTCTCAGTTAAATAAAATATGAAAGTGGTATGATAAAGCATGTAAGCATCCTTACCCGAGCTGTGTGGGAGCAAGGGAACAGGGCTGAGTTCAACATCATCCTCCCCTTGCTCATGGGTATAGGCCAGGCACCACATCCCATACTCTTGCCCCAGGCAAAATGCTATGCATAAAGGCAGCACGATGTTTTGAGGAATATCAACAGTTTTCTGCTGGCTGTTGTTTTGGGACTGAATCTGTTGTAAAAGGTTTCAAATATTGATAGGGGTACCAGTGTGCACCAAGATGACAGTGGTGGGGCACTTCACATGACACATCCTCACTCGCTTCCTGGCATGGTCCAGCCTGCCCCAGAAAGCTTCTCTCAGCCCCTGCCCAGCTACAGTTTGGGGCTGCACACTGAGGGAGACATCCCATTCTCAAATGCCGCCTGGAACTGGGTTTTGGAAAGAAAGGAAATTAAATGCATGGGCTTGAACTGTGCTGTTTCCTCAGACCCAGGAAAGGGCCTTCAACCTATTTTGTTTCCTGTTATAGAAATAGCCATCACCTCTTCACCCATCAACTCCTCACACATAAAAGAGGAATGAGAGTGTTTCTTCTTTCCATGTTCAGCTGTGAGCAGGAAGGCCACCTCATCTGATCTCTTAGCATGTGAAGATCCAGCATCTTGTACACCACCCAATTTCTCTTAGGCTGGTAGACATTTCTGCAATTTTATCCGCAATATATTTAATTCTACATGGCCCAGTTTTCACAAATGTTCCTGGCTTGGCTCTGGTTCATTCTTTGTACAAAAGCCTTAGCTAAACTGCTGATGGTTTTCTTTCACATCCTATCTATTTTTCTCTCTCACTAATTCTCTAAGCGGAATGTCTTGGTTTGTTTGTTGGTTTTTTTTCGAGGAGGAATTATATCAAGACCCCACCCTCCCATAAATATTGTTGTTATCTGTGATTAAGAGCATATGTGTCATTCTGGTACATCCAATGCTGTTACAGAGTTATTTCCTAATTGTTCTCTTGCAGTAGAGCAGAGAATAGGATTTTAAATATGAGCTTTGTTTTATAGGTTATGGGGTGAACTTGGTTAGAAACCTGGGTAAACAAAATTAGTTGGTTTTTTTGGTACCTTTTTGAACTAGACAGATTTATTTATTTATATTTTACTGGACAAGTCTTTTATCTCCTAGAACGTGTGGCTACTTGGATCAATGCTGTGTATCAGCTGTACATCAGCTCTTTTGCATGACTAAAGCTGGACCCTTTCTCCTTAGGGAACTGCAGATATTCCTATGTGGCATCATGCTGGAGCTTTATGTTCCTCAACCTCTTCCCATTCAAACACTTTAAAAACTGCAGGTTGGGTCTCAATATTACTGCTAAAACTCAGAACTGAAAATTTTTTAATAAAAACGGAATGGATGTTAAACTTCTCCCTTGCAGATCAACCTATCTTGGTTGTCCATATCAGGAATTCATACGGGAGAAAGATTTGCAAAGATCTGAGAGCCATCACCTGCCATAGCTGAGACAGCCAGGGAGAAGGAAGATGGCATCTCCTGGGGCCAAAGACCTGTCCCTGTCTACGAGCACGGCAATTTCTCTTCGATTTTGCATTCAGGGCCACGCTCTGAGAGGCTTTTAAAAGACATACAAAATCCAAACACCGAATTTTTGGCTATACCCTATTTAGCATGCCCTTATCCATCAAAGTCCTTCCTCTGTAATTGGCTGTGCCCATCCTGGCTACTTCATTTGCCCTACAACCCATTTTATCCATCGCTACAGACAGTTTTGTGGCATCACACCCACTGGCTTTGTGCAGAAGGGGCAAGGAACCAAGCCTAGATGTGGAATTGCCATGTGTGCTCCCCCTTTTGGATGTTTCTCTTATGCTCTTGGCACAACACTGAATTCTAATTCATAGCACCTCAGTCTAGAGGATTAAATCCCTGTATATAGTTGATGGAGATGGGCATTTTTTGCCAGAAGTCGAGCCAGTGTCCTGACAAATGCCCAAAGCTGTGCGTGTCTCCTGCAAGACTGCTGCATATCTCAGCTCTCCAAATGGAGACAGCAGCCAGGAGCAGAGCTGTATTCCTGAACAACTAAAAGCTCTAAGGTTGTGGTACCAAGTCTCATGTTTTCTGCAGCAAGAGGGTTAAAGGATGCGAGGGAAAGCACTTCCCAGGGGCCAGAGGGACTTGGCTGAGTGCAAGCCTGGAAGGAAGGATGCGGTACGCAGTGAGAGAGACAGGGCTATAAATCCTCTTTTTTCTGCACTGCTTTACTGAGTGCCTTTGTACTTTTGCTGTTTCAGAAGCCAAGCATTTAGTGTATGTTCAATAAAGCCTAGCTTTCCTGAATTGAAAAGCCATACCTCATCCTGAGTCCCCACATAAGGGAAGGTCCGGGCATGTTCATTACCGTGAGATCCCAGCCAGTTTGGCGTTCATCATGCACACAGACCCCAGCATCTGCTTTGCAGAGAGAAAAGCCTTGATTTTGCAGTTTCTGTGCCTGCATCAGACTGAGCCAGACCTCTGTGCATAAGGGTAAAATCTCCCTGCATGCAGGAGACCACAGACATAATGGGAGCTTTCTTGAGGGAGGACTGCAGGAGCAAACCTTAGCCAGATGATAAACATGCAAAGCCAACGTTAGGTATGGCAGTCCTGAGGTATGAACTCTTCAGCTGAAAATTCCTGTAGCCAGGCAGCCATGCTGGCAGTTTGCATGGCCCTTAACAGGGGAAAACATGGGGATGTCTGTGACATTGGCAGGTACCAGTGAGAAGTGTGTGAGGCTGGGAGAAAGATGAGCAAGCACTTCATGCTCCCCAGCTGAGATCCAGAGAGCTACCTTCCCTCTCCTCACAGGCAGTTGAAATAAAATTGGAGAAACCTACTCTCTCAGAAGACTCAGGGAGATGAGAGAAGTACCCTGGCTGCTGCTGTGGCTGCACAGCTTCGCCTCTCTGTAGGCAGCAGCACTTTTCATGTGGCAAGGGAGAGGGATGATGGAGGGAAGGCACATGATCATGCCCTTGGTGATTTATCCCTCATGTGCAACTTAGGGTGCAAAGTCCAGGTGCGAAGAAAAAGGAATAATATAATTAGTCATGCCTTAGCTCCAAACACAATTATTCTACCTGTTGTTCTTACAGAGACACCTAATTAAGCAAGGCAGAGACTAGGGAAGGAAGGAAGGAAGGAAGCTGCATATAATGTTGAGCAGCTTATTGCATGGCTGTTGAGAGCCTTGCAGACTCAGGAAGCTCTTCCCTCTCTGCTTCATCCTAAAGTTCTTTTGAATACCCCTCTCCATGGAGGCAATCATTCCAGGCTCTCTAGGGAAATGGGTGAACTCCACTTGATTGCAGCCTGGTGCTGGTTCAGCCCGCTCTGCCCCTGCCACATCCCATGGAAAGAAGTCATCTGAAATAAGAGAGAGAAAAGGAAGCCAAGGTGCTGC
>JAHREE010000403.1:378947-419409 GCA_033628505.1 Tringa tobata | reverse complement strand
AAAGTGACCCGCTTGGTGAGTGAGGGAAAGGCTGTGGCTGTTGTTTATCTGGACTTTAGCCACGCCTTTGACATGTTTTCCCACAGAATTCTCCTGGAGAAACTGGCTGCCCATGGCTTGAGTGGGAGGACTCTCCGCTGGGTTAAAAACTGTCTGGAGGCCGGGCCCAGCGAGTGGTGGTGAATGGAGTTAAATCCAGTTGGCGGCCGGTCACGAGTGGTGTCCCCCAGGGCTGGGGACTGGGGCCGGTTCTCTTTAACATCTGGACACAGATGAACATCAATGATCTGGACAAGGGGTTGACACGGAAAGGGTTCTGAAGCCTTGGAATGGGCTGCCCAGGGAAGGGGTTGAGGCCCCATCCCTGGAGGTATTTCAAAGCTGGATTGACATAGGCCTGACAGATATGGTTTGGTGATTTTTTTTTATCAGAGTTAAGTTGATGGTTGGACTAGATGATCTTGTGGGTCCCTTCCAACCTAGATGATTCTATGATTCTATAAGAAAGCAACAGTACATCTAACTGGCACGTTCCTGTGACAGAAGCTATACTGAACAATATGAAATAGAAATAAGGCCATCAGAAATACAGTGTATTGTTTATTGTTTGTGTATATTTCCAGTTGTATTGGATCAGTGACAAAATACTTCCACGTGCTTTTTTGTTTATTACCTTTAAAACAAAAGGCTTATAACAATTCCAGTGTGCAACCACTGAAAAGAGCAATAGACAAATACCAGCTTTGTTTATAAGCGCTTTTAACCTGTTTCTGTTTCTTAGAGTTGTTATTTTAGTGGAAATAGCAATATTTCTCGGGATTTATAGGGGAAGGGTAATGGAAGAGACAGGTATAATTTCAAAAATATTTACTCATTTGATATAGTTTGTGTTCTCTGCAAAACTGAGTGTGTGGTCATCACCCATGCCTAGTATCTCTAAGTTCCATTTCGTTCTGTTCATTTACAGTGCTTTTTTTTTTTTTTTCTTGGTAAAGCAAAGATTGTACAGAAATATAGACAGGTTAAAAGACAGGTTGACGTAGTGCTTAGAGACATGGTTTAGTGGAAGATGATCTAGTGGACTAGATGATCTTAAAGGTCCCTTTCAACCTGGACAAGTCTATGATTCTATGATTCTGTGTTTAGCATTTAGCTTACTTGTAAATGTTTGCATTATTTTTCATGTCTATCTATACAATTTTGTTTTCTGCATGAAGAATATTGCAGTACCTATGTGACCAGACAGTTAAAAATACAAGAGTATCAAAGAGATTATTAGTCATGCAGCTGAAGCACTGAGATCGGGTTCGTTAGGGTATGCTCTTTGTACATAGGTAATGATGTCAAACCAACCAAAATAACTGTTATCTTTGGGAGGAAATTAAATGATTCAAGGGGTGGATGAGTAATGACTAAGGATATAATTTTATAATATTTCTTAAAGAATATACCTTTTGCAATTTTGTTACTTTTTAAAATCTGTATTATACTTAAAATGGGTGTTATGCAGAGCTCTGAGATGATTCAGTCCCCAGTTTCAGTATTTACTTTTTATGTGTGTATAGGGCTATTTAAAAGTGGATTTTCATGATCTTGAAACTGTTGGAAAGAAAGAAAGAAATATTTACGGTCAGTTTATTGAAATCTGGTTCCCTTTAGATATTTCCAATTGATAAATTCTCATTTTATCAAAAGAATTTATGATGCTTTACTCCTAATCACCTGATACTTATTTTTTTTTAATACTATATTTCTTCCCATTTCCCTGTAACATCAATGATTTGCAGTTTCTCCAAAGTATTCCTTAAGTATTAAGGACGACTTCTGTGTTTGTATGGTAGCCAACTTAAGCAGCCCTTCTCTTAGGCCATGGAAATTAAGGAAAATACTCAATAGGAGAAATCCAAGAACTCATTAGGAAACTCTTCTGGTAAGCTTCTACCTACATGACAGTTCCTAATTAACACAATTATCATATTATCATGTTTAAATTCTTGTGTTACATCCCATCTTCCCAGTTTTAACGAAAATCTTGCAAGTGTCTGGGTAAACAAATCGGTGGTGGTGGTGGGGGGGGTGGTGTTATAGTGAAGGAAATTCACTATATTAGTGAATTATTTGTTATAGTGAAGGAAATTCATATTAGATTAATCTAATATGAATAGATTTTGCCAAAAGTAATTCTGTATTTATAACTATGAATCTTTCCTTAAAAAGATACATTTAAGTCTTCCTTCCCTGAAGTTGGCTTAGATCATAGGGTTATACTGTTGCTCACCTTAGATTTTGTCACTTCCTATCGTATTTTCAGAAAGCCTAATGTATGGCACAGATGTGTTTTGAGCACTGATGTGTAGAAATCTGATCCACATCTTCACCACACATCGGGTGCTTTTCTGGCTTGTTCCCCAGGCAGCTGAGGTTGTAGTTCCTTTGGCAGTTCTTGCCTTAACCTGTTAGGATTATTGAAAAAGAGGAAGGAGAATTCAACTATCGGTGCTGTAGCGGTGAGTGTGCTTAGGGCGCTTGACATTTCAGAAGATGCAATTTTAATTGTTGTCTTGTTAAAACAGGAAGAAGGAAAGAATGAAGGAAGACTCTCCTCGGTCTAAGGGAATTAAAAGCCATATGTTCTACTTGCTTACAGGAAGCACCAGCTTCTAGCAGAGAAAGGGCACTTAACGTGGCACTTTGAGTGCATCAGTGTAGAAGAGTCCAAAGTCGTGTCCCAGAGAGCACGTGGTTGGTAAAAGAGGAGGAAATGGGGAGCTGATAGATAGGGCTTTCATCTGGAAAGCATGGGTGAGAGAGCAGGGGGAGAGTCTTGGCTTCCAGGCTATGGTTTCCTGGTACACCTACCTGGCAAACTCAGAAGTTGACCTGGAAATAGTCCCTGGAATCCAGTGCTCTGTCTTGGTACTTCTCTACTGACTTGTCTGGTAGCTGGAGTTTAACTTGAAAACACTGAGAACTGTGTGGTATTTTGGAGTAACAGAAGCTTTTCAGAGAGACTTCTGGGCTGTGGTTCAAAGCACTTGGAGGCGCTTGTGCCAGACCCTTGGGGGTGCTGCCATATGGCAGGGCTTAGCATGGTGTAGGTTGATTCTATCTAGTGGTCAGGGATTTCAGATCCTCCTTTTTTAGATTCTTTTTGCAGTCTGGCTATTAGAGCCTGTTCTGCAAATGGGGCGTCTAATTATCTTTGGCTTTTACTTGTTTGATACCATATGAGTTAAATCACTGAGCATGTTTGAACATTGTTCAAAGCCTAAGATGATTTCTAGGCTGTATATCCAAGAAAAAAAGCTTTTTCCTTTTCAAAATATGGGACTGTTTGGAAATAAATGGAAGAAGTCATGGGGATTTAACTGAACATAAACTTAGCATGTTGAGATACGTGAGCAGACGAGATCCTTGAACACTACATACAGTGTGTAGAAACAGCAAGGTGGTATTATTTTGATGCAAGTGTTTATGATGCTGTTGATGAAATATATTGTTCAATTTAAAAATACATGCTTTGAAAACACCTGACACAATGTGTAGACACTAGGAAATCTCAAGCTATGAAGTTTACTCAAAGTGAATATTAAAAGTAATTCCCCATATACAGGGAATAAGATTTCTACTAACAGAGGCTTGTTAGATAATGCCACGTGGTGATCTGAAGTTCTGGAAGCCAAATCCAGACAAATGGACTAGCAGTAAGTCTCACCTTTTTGTCAGTGAGAGTAGTAACAGTTGCAACTTACCTAGGCAATGTTGGTTGCTTTTCCATCTCTTGAAGTCCTTTCAATAAAACATGGACTTCTCTCTAGAGAGAGACTTTTTTCAACAGCAAGTTGTAGTTTTGATACACAATGAGTGATGAAATTGACTGGTTTTAGGCAGGAGGTGAGACTAAATGATTACCATGGTCTCTTTTGGGGACCATATAAAATTTTTGTTTATAAAAATTTGGACCGCGAGTATGTTTCTGTGCTTGTATGACCTTTTACAGCACTGTTTTTCCACAGAAAGAAGAAAATCTTTACAGAATCTATAATGAATGCTCACTTCTTTAGGCGCATGATTCCCGTCTACTGTATTTGCAGGTGTTTTATTTCCTCTCCTGCAGTTTTAGCTTCATTTTATATTTATTACCTAGCTTCATCCAAAAGTTTCCTGCTGCAAGGATTTCTCTTAGCAGTCCCTGGAAAGTAGAATTTATTACGAGATGTTCTCTTCTTTCTCTGGGCGTTGAGACAATTGTTATTCAAAAGCTTGGGTCTATTTCTGAGGATTAGATTAGAATTTTTTTCTTACATCAGCATTTCAGCCTCTTCATGATTAGAAGCCTTTCTTTCAAATTATTTTAACAGTGGAAAGGAGTAGGCTCAAAGCATGAGGAATCCCTCTTTATAGTAGTGCACCCACACATCACTTGGTTGAGCAGCCGTGCAGACTTTTGGATATAATAAAATGTGCTCCTCACTAACAAGCACCGTGCCACGTGAAACAAGGACAACTTAATTAAGAGAAGGATAAACAACATGTATGTATTTGTAGGAGATTTTAGATATTTTTAGCAGATTTTTTTTCTGTGTGGGTTGGTTTTTTGTCAGTTCTGTGTCAGTTGCTATACTTGGCATGGTGCAGTATTGAACTGAGCCAACGAGATCCTTGAATACTAGAAACAGTGTGTAGAAACAGCAAGGTGTTACCTTACCTGCTGGCACAAACAACTAGTTGTCAAATGTCTTGTTGTTATTATTATTTTTCTTTACTAGTAATCTCACTCCTGCCTTGACTTCAGTAATGCCTTGTTGACTTGCATTTTGACAAGTTTATTCCACTTTCAAGGAAGCACTACGTTGGACATTATTACCTCTCTGAATTCTGCTGTCAACATTTGCAACTTCAGAAAAGTTGTTCTAACAGTACAGCAGCCCTCGCCAAGGTGAAATGGTCACATGCTGTTCCTGTCAAGGCTGAGGGACTTACTGTCAGGAGGTGAAAAGATCATTTCCCTTCTACCGCCCCGCTGCTGTCCTCTGTAAAAGAATTCTCTGTTTGTAGTTATTTCTCTGTTTGTTTGTTCCTGAAGTATCACTGGGAAAACTATGGAGACGATAAAATCTCTCAACAGCTGTATTTCTGTATCATGAGCAGCAGTTGGGACAAAGAAGTCATTCTCCTTATCCAGTTTTAGAAGTGAAGCAGCTTCCTGGCTCAATTTAGTGTCAGATAGTGCTAGAAAGCTCCTTACCTCTGGGTTGTTAACTCGTGTAGTTCCATGTTGGCTGCAGGCAGCTGTGCTGCACAGCCCTGGGGCCTTTGTCCTTCACATAAGCAGGTGGGTACCTGTCATATGGTAGTTGCCCACCTGTCATACGGTGTGACACGTACACGTACGTCGGTCACTTGACAACTAGGTGTTGATCCTGTCACGGCTTAGTGTCCAAATATATGCTGAGTATGTATGCATGGCTCTCAAGTTCAAGAGTTGAGTCAAGTTCAGTTGAGTAGAGAACCCTTCATGTTGTGTTTCAGGATACCAACCTCCCTAGCATACTAAAAAAGCTGCCAAATATAATTGTATAAATAAATGAAGACAGTAGCTTCCTGAAGTAGCTTAAGGAAGTTGTTGTATCTGGTTATGCCTGCTGAGATGGAAGGCTGAATAGTAATAAAGGAAACAGATTCAGAAGACTTTCTGATAGTAAGCATCTGTGAGCAAAATTCTGACAGCAGACACATGCACCTCGTTCTGCCTGACATTAATGAGAGTGGCAGGCACGCATCTAAGGCCAAACCTGAGTCTCTATTTCTCATCATATTGGCTGTGTGAGCTTGTCACCATTTATTACGTTAACCCTTTGGCCAGATTATTGCAAAAAAATACTGCGTACTCTTGATACTTGACAGCATGCAGTCTCTGAATCATATATACAGAGTTAGCTTTTGAACTTGTAGCCTCTTTGATTTATTTGCTGCTGCCTCAGGAGTTTCTGTCTGCTTTAAAATCATGTCTGAGTTATTTTACTACCAGGAGTTATTTCATGGCTTAGCTGTTCTACGGCTCCATGTTTCCTTTAACTTACTGCATATCTTAATCACTCTTTAGCTTCACTAACGTGCAAGTCACCGTTTTGACTTCATTTTCATTAAACTTGTCCCCGCATAATAGAACACACAAAAAAAAGTGGAAATTTTCTTTTAAGCCAGATGCTAACCAAAGTCAGCTGTACTTGTTTTGAATGAAACTACAGCCTCATTAAATCATAACATTCAGTACTTGCTGCCAGCTCAGACATGCTAGGAAGAATATATCATCTGCTCCTTTTCAACCACAGCCTTTGTATGGCTTAATTGTAAATGCATGCGCAAAGTTCGAGAGCAAATGAACATCAGTGAGCTGTTAGTAGAAGTATGAAATGCTTCTGTTAACTACTTGGCCTCCATGGTGTGACCACAACTCAAATATCACCTGGTTTTTGTGTTGGTGTGGAACAGTCAGTCCCAGACACTGGAACTGTTTCAAGCATAAGGAGATGAATAGTCAAATAAAAGTAAGAATAAGTATGGCTGAACTAGTTCAGCTGGAACAAAAAGTAACTCATCTTCTAATTGGAGGTGACGTTTTTAGTGCAGAAAAACATACAATTAAGGAGAAGTGTCCATGAAATTCCTGTTAAGTGTTGCCGAAGTTCAGAGTGTGATAGATGAGAGGTTCTGGTTTTCATCCCATTTCCTGAACGCCAGAAACAAAATTCAGCCCTTTTTGTAATCCTTCTCTGCACCCTTATGGAGGAGAAAAGCCTTGGGGTATAGCCATTCTAACTTTCTGGGTTTTGAGATGTAGAAAACAGCTATTGTGGGACTGCGTTATTTTAGCAAAAAAAATTGGAACTCCACCTGCATTGTTTTTAACTGCGACCATGGGAGGAATCATGGAGAGGTTTCTGTCCTGCAGGGAGCCTGTGGAGGACAGGACACGGGCAGGACTTGGACCTGCTCTGAACTGTGCTCCACGGGCTTCCTGGACCTGAAAACCAAAACTCTAATACTTATCGAAGACTGAAAAATTTGTATGTTCCCACATCTCTCATGGCACAACTCTACTCAATAGCTGCTGATTCTGTGTATGTATTGATGATGTGAATCTAATATGTTAGCTGTGGCAGTTTCATACCAGGGATCAAAGTCAAGCAATTCCAGGAGGTGTTGTGACATGGAGCTAGGGGGTGCAGATTTCCAATGTCTGAGCTTTTTTTGCATGAGGAGAACAGAACCGTTCTGCCTGCTTATCTTTTTTTGTAGCCTCTTAAATTATTTTTCCTCCAACAGAACTTCTTGTGGAAATTGGTATCTCCCAATTGCGAGAAAAAATGAAGCAGTTACAGATAGAGAGAATAAGGGAAAGAGGACTGGCATCGGTGCATTCCACATCAAAGCCGTGAAATGGGAATATTGGGCATTTTCTGTTATGCAGAGCTACTACCCAAGGGTATTTTGAGGTTTTATATATATTATAAGAACAAGCAGATGAGAATTTACTGAAAGGAAGGAGAAGAGGGTATGGTGTTGCTTGACTAGTCATAATGCAGTAGGAAGTTGTGGCAGTCTGAGGCTAGAAGATATATCACCAGGAGACACAGTTTTCCTCTAATCCCACGTCCATAGTGAATAAGCAGTTAGCTTTTATCTTCGTTATCCATGTTTTTTCTTATTTACTTGAAAGGTAGGATTTTGTCAAAGGAAGGTGCCTTTGGGAGGACCAAACATGAGATAAATGGAATTCACAAGAAATAAAAGGAGTCATCTTTTTGCTGTCATCTCTAAATTCTACATGGTTTCTATGGAAAGTCTTAGTTGCTGTAAAAATTGATGTAGTTAAAATCATTCCTTCATCTTTCTACTCACTTCGCAAAATAAGACATTTTGGCATTTGTGTGTGCCTGTCTTCTGTTTCTGGTGCTAATGTTTACCACTACAAAGATGCCGAAATTAAATGCATTAGTTCTTCGTCCTTGCAATACCTCCTTCCCATGCCTTTTGTGTTGAATTTTGCTGAATGGCTTTGCATAAAATATCCTCTCCGTTTGGTATATGGCCATTTGGTATCTGGTATGTTTGGGGTTTTTTTCGAAGCAAAGCAGCAAAAAGGTGGATTACATCCAGGATGGGCTAAAATCCCTAGTGCCTAGCAAGTGGGTGTGAAGGTGGTTGTTTTTTCTTGAAAGCTGTCCTGACTTACAGCACTGGGTCCTGCATCATGGTTGTGTGTTCCATGTGTCACTAGAGAATTCCATGATGGACTTGTAGTGTTCTGGTCACCCAGGTCACAGGGTAGAAATAGTAAAGATGTAGAGAAGGCTAAGAAAGAATATATAACAGCTTCTCTACAGAGGTAGAGGAGAAGCTAATAGACTGGATTGTCACCCTGGAAAAAAAAGATACATAAGAGGAGAGAGGAAAGAAAAACCATGATGGGGGGAAGGGAGAACATAATTAGAAGATGCTTTCTCACTGTTTCTTGGAATTAAAGAGGCGGGACAGCCTGGTAAAATTACCAGGAAGGCGGTTTAAAACAAACAAAAAAAACCCATGTATTTTTGACATGTCATAGTTACATTATGTGATTGAAGTCCATGGGATGTTATGGGGTCCTAAAATATAAGCATAAGAAGAGGTTGAACGTGCTCGTGGCGGATAAGTGCAGGTGACAGTGATGCCCGTAGAGGTTGTGTGCAGCTGAATATTCAGCACAGTGGTCTGTACTTCCTACATCTTCAGCTTCAGAAATCCCCATTCTACAGGTTACAGGCAGCAGGGAGCAGTAATTCTGTGTATGCACTTGTCTTGTGTTTTTTCCTTGGGTGTTTGCTGGTGGCCAGAGGTGACACGGGGCTATGGTGACCTGTTGCTTTACACGGTGTGACGATTCTTACCGTACCAGTGTGGAAATGCACTGCTGCTCAAATTGCTTTCCATCTAAACAGACAAATGAAAAGATGGGGGAGTAAAACATGCTTATAGAGGTAAGGTAAGGTGGTCATGCCTCTACAGGAAATGAGCTACATGTACATTTGGAGAGATATATATGGTCTCTAAGATATTTTGGTTTGGTTTTTTTCCACTTTGGAGACAGGAGTCTGGACTAACAAAAAGAAGGAATTTCTCACGAACTCATGAGGTTTTATTTATGTAGATGAAATGAGATAAATTTGGGATGTTTTTTTCTTGTGGGAAATGACTCAATACAGCAAATTTTCCTTTTGGTGACAAGTTTTACATCTAGATGAGTCCAAACAGCCACTTTAGTATTACAACTGATGCACTTGAATAAAAACAAGTCCTGCTCCTCAAGCTGATTATTCTGCTTGACTTTAGGATAGAGCCTCTTTGGGTGTTTTAATGATATGCACTTACCTAGGTGTTTACCACTAGATCCCAGTAGTTGCCAGTGGAGGTCCTGATAGATCTGCTGTGCTGTTTTATTCAAATTAAATGCATTAAAATAATTCTTCTTTCTTTCTAAAAAAGAAAAAAAAAGTTATTTCTAAAAAGAAAGATAGTTTAATGTCTTGATTTCAATGATTTGGGAATGTGAATTGCCCACAGCTGGTGATGAAACAGTTTTCATTCTCATTTTAAAGATTGTATAAACATAATCATTTGGAGCACTACAGACACCTCTCATTCCGTTGCAATTGTTTCCTCGATTTGATTACTTCTTAATCTTTTGTATGAAAAATTTTAAATTAGGAAAGACATAATTAGGAGTCAGTAAAACGATTCATAATACTTCTGCTACAGTTTTATGCCGACCAAAGCCAATGGGTTGTTTCTCAGAGATTACCAAACCAGAAAAGAACTGAGCTACGTAGGCCAGGGAATGCATTTCCCAGTGTGCAAAAGAGCTGAGCACTGGTTTGTTGCACGTATCAGCTCACTTTTAGAAGGTCTGCCTGAGATTAGATGCTTTTCTATGGCAAACTCCTTCCTTATGATCCTAGGAAGTATTGGAGCATGTAAAGAATGAAATAATGTTCTGTTGTACAAGCTATTGGCTATTTGTTAATTGTGCTGCCCTCCAAAATATTTAGGATGGTGCATGTAATTTCTCAGGAGATTAAAACCTGATTTTAGATCTAGAAATGAGTGTTAATATTGTAATGGCGGTATCTCACTGGCAAGCTTCTTCTTACCCTCATACCAACTCTTGATTTTGTATCTAGTTTTGTTTGCAGGCTGGGACCTGCCCTTCACGTTTCCAGGAGAAAGTGTCTCATTCATTTATTTTTTTTCCTGTCCTTTAGGAGAAGACACGAATCTCATCTTTTCTGTTGCCAGCTCTTTGAAATTACTTATTCAGTATAAGACCCCTCCAAAATGTTACCAAATCAAAACAGGGAGAGTGTTAATAGGGCAAAATAGAAATTATTTATACTATTAGCCTGAGCTGATGCTTTGTAAAGCCTGGTATTGTGAGAATCAAAATTCTCTGACCGTTTTCTGGGTAACCTCTCCTTGCCAAGTAGCTAAAATTAATATGCATAGTTAGCCTTAGCAAACTGCTGTAAATTCAGCCTGATCCAGCTGAAAGCTTTTCCTCCCTAATTCCCAGCTGCGGGTTCCCACTTTTTCAGATGCAGCAACTGTACAGACACAGAGGGTAGGTTGATGCTGTTGATCTGACAGTAAGGTAAACAACCCATCAAGAAATCCTCTGTGATTTTTTTTCCCCTTTTAATCAATGAGCTGATCTGACATTCTGCTGCTGCCTGGTCATTTTACCATGGAAGGAAGTTTGGTCTAGGGAGGGGGGATGTGAACGTTTATTTTAGTGCCAGACCACAACAGTGGTGGCAGAATTGCACCTTTGTCCAAATTTGCGATGTCATCAGATGAAAGATGTTAATGTTTCCTCAGATGTAATGTTTGCTACTCCATTTATGATGTGTTTCATTTCACCAAGCTTCAGATATTTTCAATTTAGACATATGTATCGGCTCTCTTCATTAGAATCATAGAATTGTCTGGATTGGAAAGGGCCTTTAAGATCATTTAGTCCAACCATCAACCTCACTCTGATAAAAAACCATCACTAAACCATGTCGCTAAATTTTATTTATTATATTTGTTTATTTTATTTATTATAATTGTATTATCACCAGAAAAAATAGTGTATTTCAATAGTGCGGGTCATCTCTTCCTAGGCTATATATCAAGAATACTTACATTCATTGATGATAAATGAGTGTCCAGCTGATGGACAACTAATTTGGTAAGGTGAGGCACAAGCTTTGTGTGAAACACTTGAAATGTTTTATTTTATATCAACAATATTAAATATTTCTTGAGATTTCATTTTAACTTTTTCTTCAAATCAAAATAAAAGAAGAAAAAGCTGTTGTCCCTCAGCTTCTCATACAACATGGAGAAGGATTTGAATGAAAAATGTGAACACTGAAAACAAAACTAAATAGTCCAAAACAATCAATATTTTTGGTCAAAATTAATAACATTTCACTGGTTTTGGTTGAATGAAGGTACACTTTTTTTAACTGAAGTTCTCCTGAAGCTGTTCATATTGGTCACATCATTTTCTCTTTTTGACTAACTCCAGAGATAGCATAGATGATTATTTTTTTTGCCGCCTTATATATATAAAATTAGAAATTATCACCATCCACATGCACTGTCATAGTTTCAGTATAGATTCCTTAATATGTTCAGATTTTCAGTTTTTATTTAATATGGTGTGTAAGAGTAGGCAGTTTTTGAAAAATCAAAGGAAATGCCCCAAAGAGAAGTGCATGTTAAAAAAAAAAAGCAGCTTTGATGTCATAGGTTGGCATGAAATACCAAGTGTGCATTTTTTTCCCTTTCTATGTGCAGGAATGACTTTTACCTGTTTCAGCTTTAATATAATGGGGGAAAAAATCAGCCTCTTATTATATCAATACAGATCTGGCCCTGTTTTATATAGTGTTAAATACAAAATAGTCCTTCTTCTCCCTACTGTGTCAAGATAACATGCTTGCTGTCTGAGTGTTATAGGAAGGATCAGTAAGGTAATTTTTAAAGATATGTATCTGGGCTTGTGTAAGGCATGCCAGGCTTTCTTTATAGGAATGCTTAATAAAGAGCAAGTTAGCTTATGTGAAAAGAGATCCCACAGTCCCCATAATGATGTAAAGTGCATTTGGACAGTTGTGAAATGCTATATGGGAGACACTGCAGTTTTTGATACGCATTTCCATTATGTTGTTGATTTCTCCCACTCCAAACAGTTTATCATCTTCAGTTATTTAATAGATAATCCAAAGTGTAGTTTAAATAATTGTCTTTTGACTGTTGAAAGCTCACAGGGAGGCAGCCAACCCAGTGTGTGATTTGTATTGATCAGTGTATTATTTGAAGCCAAAGTACTTGAACTAAGGGGGTTCTTCTTGGTAGAACGAATTCTCAAGAGTTATATATGATATAAAGAGAGACCTTATTCTTGCATGCTTTTCAAGGCATTTTTCATGTTGGCGTTGAAGCGTCTGTTGTGTGAATTAATAGTTTTGATGTCTTGAGCTTTCAGAAAACATCAGAAACCAAAATATTTGATTTGGAAGCTCCACGTTTAAAGAATTTTTGTTTAATAGGATATCTTACTTCTGAGGAGAGGCTGAGGGAGCTGGGGGTGTTGAGCCTGGAGAAAAGGAGGCTGAGGGGAGACCTTCTCGCTCTCTCCAACTCCCTGAAAGGAGAGAGGTAGCGAGGTGGAGGTTGGTTTCTTCTCCCAAGTAATAGGCAATAGGACAAGAGGAAATGGTCTCTAGTTGCACCAGAGGAAGTTTAGATTGGATATTAGGAAAAATTTATTCACTGAAAGGGTTGTCAAGCATCGGAACAGGCTGCCCAGGGAAATGGTTGAGTCACCTTCTCTGGAGGTATTTAAAAGACATGCAGATGTGGTGCTGAGCGACATGGCTTAATGATAACTTGGCAGTGCTGCGTTAATGATTGGACTTAGTGATGTTAAAGGTCTCTTCCAACCAAAGTGATTCTATGAGTCTATGGATCTCTAGATCAATTACTTATTTCTGGGATATATCTTCTTTGGCACATAGTTACAATGTTGGAAAACTGTAGATTTAACTGGCATGGTGTATATTTATTGAGACAGGTTGGCTGAGAATATTGGGGTTTTGCTCTCCTTCCTTATAGTAGGGCAGATTCAGTTTGAGTGTAGTCTTCATTTTTCATTTTGCTCTTAAAAGTACAACAGTTCTCACCTGCCTCTTTTGGTCCTGTAAATATCTTGTGCTCCAGCTGGGTTTGGGTTTTTTTTGTCTTTTCGTTTAGAGTAAGCTCACCCAAATCTGTAACGATTTTTTATTTTATTATTAATTTTTTTTTTCAACAACAGAATTTAGAAACAGGTAGCAAAGCCTTCTTCAGGATGCTTTGGGTATACTGTCTCCCAGTGTCTTTAATGTGGAAGTCAGTTAAGAGCATCGTGGTCTTTTCCTTTCAAGAGAAGACAACAGGCAAACAGTTCTAGAAGAGAGGAGCCAGGTAATAACATTGGCTTCTTTTCCCTTATCAGCCCTAGCTGGTTAGGAAAAAAAGAAAAGATGCACTCTGTGGACTTCTGGTGCTGTCATTCCCAGAGTATTTCGCAGTGGGGTGGCCGGCAAAAATAACCCTGGAATGATTTACTTTCTTCTAGTGTTTCTGTTTTCTAGAAGCAAAGGTCTGTTCCCCCGGGTTCCCTGTGGCTTAAAGGGCCAATATATCATCTCAGAAGAAATAATCCTATTTACTGCCCTGAAACAAAACCAAAAACGTTACAGTAGACACTTTTAATTTTTCTTTTTCATGCATTTTGTTTTGAGGCACTGTACTTGCGGTCCTGTTCGCCATGTCACATCCCACCTTCTTTCTCCTTTAAAGCATTTTCGCACAGCAGGCAGTCATGTGGATGGCTCTCAGATCACTAGCTTGTTTCATTACCTTGTTCTGAATGTGCTTTTAGCTGTGTGGGGGGAAAAATGAACGTTATCCTTGGCTTCTAGCTTAAAGCTGGCAAAATATGAGTTTCAGTTCTTCCTCATGAGCCTCATACAGTAAGCTTACCAGGTGACACAGCTGCTTTGTATGCATAAGCCTAGAGGCTCTTGTTCACTGCAGCTGAAATTTCTGTTGAACAGATCTCTACGACACGAATTATAATGTCATAGCAGCTTTACATTGAGTGGTTTAATTTCATGCCAGCTTTTGACAGGATTTTTTGTTTTTTGTTGTGTTGCTGTGGTTATTCAATAGCCTGTTGATAAAAGTCAGCAGTCAGGTATGTGCCTGTTGCAACCTAGAAGCAGAAAACAATCCAGTAGTGCTACAGCAATGAGAAAGCTTGATTAATCTAAATGATACGATAAATAATATTTGATGGGGGCTCTGGTTATCTTTTTATATCCTCCCGACTTGTGCTCTGTGCTGTGACAGGAATTTATACATGACACTTAGAACCAGAAAATAGTATTTAACTCTTCATGGTAATCCTTTCTAGAATCCTACTCAGTGAGGGGAGAATTAAGGTTGTTATTGTTTCCTTTTCCTTCATTAATACTAAAAACTGAAGATGGAGATTGACATGGAAGATTCCATCAAACTAAATATTTTTACTGCAGCTGTGGTGATACCTTTCAAGAACATCTATCTTTTTATTCACTCAGTCTTTACTGTCTGCTTATAGTTTTTGGGAACCTTTCAATTATAAATAAAGAATATTTTGGAGACAGTCTATATGTTTACCGAGTAAACAATTTGCTACCAAGCATACAGATAGGTGAATATTTTCATACATAATCTGTTCACAAAAGAATCTTGCGCATCTTTCTTATCAATGGAAAGTGTAACCTTGTTTGTTTTCTGAACAGAAAAAGTTACCTCCTTTCCCTGAGTGTGCCTACAAATACCCTAGAGAAATAGGAGGCTGCATCTTTTGGATCAGTAGCATCTTCCTGTAATCAGTGTGATACCATGGAGACTGTAGGGTGCAGTACTGGGACTAATCAGCTGGTCAGCCACATCTCCACATCCAGCTTTGGATTCAGAATCTTTTTGTGGATATTAGAGAATATCAACGTGGAGGGGTTTATTTCAGGCTTACTTCTTTATCAGAATTAAAGTGCTTTGCGTTCGCACAACACAACTCCTGCAGAGGATGAGTTGATTGGTTTTAAGAGCGGTCAGCAATCCCCTTGTAAAGTAATTCAGTTTCCTTTTGCAATGAGCTAGCGTGGAGCAAAGTGAGGCGAGCGCTTCTCCGTGTCTCTGTGCCTGGGCTGCCTCCCCGCAGCTGGCCCCGCTGTGTTTTGCCTTGCACCGTGGCCATCCCCTGGCCCCTGCCCCATGCTTGTGTCGACGGGGTGTCACTTTGTCTACTGAACACCAAGTGCAGCTGCACTGATGTGCCTCCTGTGTTACTGCTATTCCCCCATTACCGCTGCAGCTTTTCAATGCCTGTGCTTTGTGCACCTGCCTAGTGCCACACAAAGTCTGGAGTTGTGCAGAACCGAGAGCAAGGAGAAAATGTGGGTCTGTTTATACAACAGTCTTTGTTGTTCACGTATGTATCAGCAAAGGCAGGAAGCTCAGGAAACTAAGGTAAAAAATAGGACTTACCTTGACCCCATCATTTGAGGCACGGTAGGGAGGAAAGAAATTTGTCCTTAAGATCTAAGATCTGATCCTCTCTGTTGTGAGAGCCTGAGTAAATCCTGAAAAGATTGGAGAGAGGGTCCTGATAGATGGAGCTGGACAGGGGACATTGGGAAAAGGAGATTAGTACTCAGCTTACTAAGTGAGAAGTAGTTGTTTACTTTTCAATTGCCCAATCCATGGGGAGCTGGAGCACACGTTCTTGTGAGGGATAAACAGAGCGTGGTCCAGACATTGAAATCAAATTAGCTGGTGAGGATGGATGAATGAGGGGAGAGAACAGAAGAGCTATGAGTCCCATAGGCCTTGGCATAGCATCCTTCATATCTTTCCGCCCCCAGTCGCCATCATCCTGCTGGAACTCCTGGTTAACATCAGCAGTTACTATTTGCTTGTTACTATGCCAGAAGAAAATAATTTGAAATTGCCTATGGTATAATAAATTTGGGGAGGTATACTAAAACACAAGCCAGTAGTTATCTGCCTATTGCACATCTGTTACAAGACATTTCAGAGAGTGAACTTGACCTTGTTTTTTACCTTGCCTGGAAGTTAAGATGGCCAGAGCACTCAAAAGTGAGTTTCCAAAGTCTTGTGTTGTGGTGGATACAAAATGCATTTGTAAAGGTTTACTGGATGCTCACGTTAAAGGCTTGGTCTCTGTCCTTTGCCTAGTAGAAGTTCCATTTGGGAAATGTGTCCTTTAGAATTTAGCTGGCATTTAATCCTGGAAACCTTCACCATGTGAGAAATAGCATGTTTGATTTATGGGGGCCTTTTGGGTTTCCCCTCCCGCCCTTAACAACCTATTAGTATTTTCACATTAGCTTTAATTGGATGCTCTAGCAAACAGTGAAGTTGCTCATCAGCAGTAGACTGATGTAGTTGTAGTGGAGTAAGTCATACAGCTACGCGAAATTATTCTCCACTACTTAAAAGTTTCAGTTTATTTATATATCCTTCATTATAACTTGTATTTCTTTGGAAGCAATCCCTTTGTATATCTGTTACCCTTCCTTGCATCACAATTTTGAGGTTAAAAATCCAGTTACTGTTGTAGGATGCCATGTACAGAAGATGGGGATCACAAATAACTTCTTTTATGTTCTTTCTTTCCTAATATGTCCCTGCACATTCATTTGATTTCCTCCTCTCTGAATTTTCACCAAGTGTAAGTCAGGTCAGCACACAGTAGAGTGCTGCTGTTTATACTTTGCATTTAATCTGATAATAGAGCACTTTAGGCAGCAAGGAATTGAAATGATGTTCCTTCACCCAGCTCAAAGCTGAACTAAACCACTCCAAGCCTTAAGCTAAGGTTATGTGAGAAGTCGACCTTTAAAGCTTAAGCTGCAGTCAAACACTGTTTCTATACGTGCCTTAAAGTAGGTGGAAAGTGATCACAGCAACTCCAGTTGAGGCCATTAATTTTCCTTCACCTTTTGCACAGCAGAGAACTTTTTCCATGTTCAAGGGCCTCAGCTTGCCTGTTTGAAGTGAGGTAATCTGTCTTGCTTGCTGTGTCCCTTCCTCCATGTATCCAGGGTTGGATCCTGAAAAATAGTGAGCTTGATCTGTCAGGCACAAACCTAAAGAAATTCTGGTCGAGTGCTCTGATTTGGAAATAGGGGCACTTCTGTTAAACGAACTATTGGGAGATGCTGGAGGAAATAAATGCTGATGTCTGGCAACAAAATCTCAGTGAACAGCTTTCTATCAATTATTTCCAAAAGGTGAACTGAGCAAAATCAAACTTTTTGGTAGCAGGCAGCCATATAGAACACCTAGAGGGAATTGGATATGCTTCCTGTTAGGAAATGCAAATCCTGTTTTGCTATATGAATTGGACTGGGCAGCCATCCTGGTGTTTCTGCTTTGCTTTACGCACAGTAGAACTGGACCAGTGGGAACTCAGCAAAACAGAACAACAGAGAACCACATTGCCCACAGCTTAAAATCTGTTCGAGAGATGTAATATCCAAATAAAACCAACAAAAAAAAAAAGCTTTATATTGCTTAGTTCCGTTAGGGATAATTAGCAGCGGCGGATAATAAAGTTTTGGAAAGCCCATGTTAGCCAATAGCTAACACTTGACAAATGGCAGCATGTGCAGAGAATACGAAGAGCTGTTATCCCTTGCTGTAAGGGGTGGAAGGCAATGAAGTTGAGCTGTCTGGTAAATGAAAACATTTATTGTTTACTACTTACTCTTGTAAGATCTTGGGATTACTTGATCTTTGAGGAGAAGAGCATTGACAAATGAAGATGGCCTGGAGACTTGCAAAACAAATGCTTGGACAGCTGTGAATTTTAATCTCCCCTTTCCTACAGAGTGGACTTTCTAGCCCAAGGGGTGCTGGAAGTCTGGGGATAGATATGTGTGGCAGGGATTGAGGATTTTTACCTTCCTGTGTGCATGTCAAAAGCATGCTAAAATAAAAGCAAGCTTTTGCCATACTGAAATTTGTGTTAGTTTCACTTCATAACCATAGAATTGTCTATGTCGGAAGGGACCTTTGCATTCATCTAGTATAACCATCGACCTAAATCTGATAAAAACAAAAAAAAACATCACTAAACTATGTCACAAAGCACTATAGTGAGATTCTACTTTCTGAACCTAACTTCTGGTAATTTATTTTTGTAAGAACACGTACCTAGGATGTTCTTCCAAAATGCAGTGTGCCAGCACAGTGGTTAATTAAGCTTTGGAAAATCAAAGCAACAAGCATTTCACAGTAAAAGAAATGTTTTTGGTCCCAAGGTAGGTCAGGTTGCTCTGTTTGTCTGTTGTTGGGTGAAGCAGTGTACTGGTTGTGTGGATACAGCTTAAAAAAATTGAATAGATTATTTATATGTCAAGAAAAATGTACCCATAGCGTGGATTTTGACTAGCTATAAGGCATGTGTGGCTACACTGCGTAACTCATTAACCTTTCTTGGGGGCATAGTATTTCTTCCTCCTTTTGGTTATTTTGTCACTTCTCTATCCTATTAAAATTTTTCAGCCAGGGTATTTCATCTCTATATTTAGAGGGAAGAACATAAGGCATTGGTGTGACTCTTATAAAATAGTAAAATTGAATGCATAGTAACTAATATAAGTCACCGTAGCCTACCTTCTCTGTGACAGTAGGAAACTCCCTGGTGTTTCAAAAATATTAAAAAAAAAAAAAGAATTATGCAATGATGTGACTTTGGATGAAATTTTTCTTAGCCTAGATGCCTTGTTGATCTATTTCTGAATGTACTTTGTGATTATTTTTTTAATTTAGAATGCCATAATAGGGCAAAACACCTTAGTGTTTAAAAATTCTGCTGTGTTTTATATCTGATTTATTACTTGTGGCACAGAATTTCACAACTGAATCATGCACTCTGTAAGGGAGGTTTTCTATCAGCTGCCTGTGGTGTTACATGTTCATTTCATTGGTCGCACCAGTGCTTTTGTTTGAGGCTAAGAATGGCTAATCAATTTTGCTAAGTCACTGTTTAAATTAAAAATTTCAAAGGGAAACAGGTGCACTCGTGTGGAAGGGCTCTAAATATCTTTGGCATTTTTGTTACCCTTCTGTGAACCTCTGCTGTTTCTGTTACATACCTTTCTTCTCTGATGGTGTCAGAAAGCACTGGTCTAGATAGGTTGTCAGCTTCTCTAATAGCATAATATTTCCAGTGATACCAGCAGAAAACTGCATTCCTTTTGTAGCCATATTTTTTCCATTTGAATTGTTCTTTAGAGACAGTGGTTTGAGATGATTTTTCCTTCTGTTTGCCCCCAGAGAACATGAAAAACCTGGTAAACTTTTTGGTTACTTTTCTAGGTTCAAACTGGCTGCTATTAGAAGCAGTCTCTGTAGGAATGAGTGAACTCCTTGAGTGCCAGGGACATTTGAAGGTGGAAGGATGGGATTTTGGAGGGCAGACAAGTGTTCCTCTGACAGTGAGTGCTGTGGTGGTGGCACTGCTGAAAGGGAGCGTGAGGCACGTCCAACACTTGGAATTTGGATCCGTCTACTCAGTGGCACTGTAAAAGGCATGCTCTTGACAGCTGTAGTTCATGAATATCTTTTATATATATGGAAATAAAAAATCCTAGGCTGCGTAGGGAAGAGTGTGGCCAGCAGGTGGAGGGAGGTCATTCTCCCCCTCTGCTCTGCACTGGGGAGGCCACAGTTGGAATCCTGCATCCAGTGCTGGGCTCCCCAGTTCCAGAGAGACAGGGAACTGCTGGAGAGAGTCCAGCCTGGGGCAACAGAGATGATGGAGGGATTGGAGCATCTCCCTGATGAGGAAAGGCTGAGAGAGCTGGGACTCTTCAGCCTGGAGAAGAGAAGGCTGAGGGGAGACCTTATCAATGCTGACAAGGATCTAAAGGGTGGGTTGAAGGAAGATGGAGCCGGACTCTTTTCAGTGGTTCCCAGTGAGACGACGAGGGGCAACGGGCACAAGCTGGACCATGGGAAGTTCCACTCAAATCTGAGGAAGAACTTCTTTGGGGTGAGGGCGGCAGAGCCCTGGAAGAGGCTTCCCAGGGAGGGTGTGGAGTCCTGCAGATGCCCCTGCAGATATTTTTAAAAGGATGCCCCTGCAGATATTTTTAAAAGGAAAAAAGTAACACTACTCCTGAAGGTGGTGACAGGCAAGACTTTGAGCAAACTTTGTTTCTTCTGCAGGCGAGCAGCAATCTCAGAATGAGGATGGCTTTTTGTTTTCCTAATACACTAGAGTATCCAGCCATGTATTGAGTGTCTCCAGGTCATAGAATCATAGAACAGCCCAGGTTGGAAGGGAGCCTTAAAGAAACGGTTGAGACCCCATCCCTGGAGATATTCAAGGTGAGGCTCGACGAGGCCCTGGGCAACCTGGTCTAGTTGGGGGTGTCCCAGCTGACTGTGGGGAGGTCAGACTAGATGACATTTGGAGGTCCCTTCTGGCCTGGACAATTCTACGATTCTATGATTCTATATCTGGTCCAAACTTTAATCATCATCATGTCATCAGGGAAAAGGAATATTTTGGTGGGGCTGCAGGTGGGTCAGAACTACGGTCAATGTAGAAGATGCCGCTTCTACCTCCAACTTCTCTTTGGTTCTCCTTGTTGTGTCCTTTTACCCATACCCCTGGTGTGTATACTCAGCACAGTAACTGGAAATTACATGTGGAGCTTTCTCTTATTTCCAGATGTAGGAACTTCAGGTGGCAGCATAGAAGGCCAGTGACAAAGTTTTTCTTCAGTTGCTGAGTCAGCCCAGAGGTCCCTCAGAGCAAAATTATATAGGTCTGCTAAATGAGATCTTAAAATGAGAATACAGTAACAACATTACAGCTTTCAAATCTTTCTGATTGAAAGCCCTAACTCTGTATATCCAGAGGGCGAATAATATTGCTTTCACACTAGCAAGCTTTCAGGACCCATTCAAAAATCTACTTGAAACAGGGCCAGAATGACATTGTCTCTACCTTTTTTCAAAAGGAAGGGGGGGGGAATGCTGAAGTAGTGTAAAGTCGCTGTGAGAAATAAAATTAGGGCTGGCAGGGCCATATAAGTGGGGGTTCATTATGCTTTCTTCTACTCCCCACAATGAAGAGCCAGCCACAGACTTGACTGAAAGTTAAAGCTTGTTCTTTCAAGCAGCATGAATTACAGGCTTCTCAGTCGTGAGTACTCCCCCTGCTCTGGGAGGCACCTGCTCATTTGAGGATCAGAATCTGAAACACCTTCTCCTATCCGAGTAATTGCAAATGAATGTCAGGAAGCCTGCAGTGGTTTCTGAGCAATAGCTTTTTTGCTTCTTACAGACTTCGTGTGGTACCACTGGAAGACAGGAGTTCTAACAGCATCAGCAGAAACCAGTGGATCAGCACTTTATATTCCATTCTCTATTTCTATTCCAGCTTGTATATGAGAGTATAAGGAAGACGGACAACACATGATTTTGACTTTTCTTAAAACTGGCATCCTCACACGTCTTTTAACAACAGATGCCCACTCACAGAAAAAAAAACAGAGATTACTAATTGTGTGTATCCTCTACCATTCCATTTCAGTTCCACATTATATTATATACAGAGAGAATTCACCCTGTTCACTGCCAGCATAATGTAAGAAGCTTCATCTGAGGACGTGGTATTTTAACCACTGAAGTATTTGTTCAAATGAATTCCATTGTTATCAAATAAGAGAAACACAAAATCTGAACAAGAAGCATTGCCATGTTCCATGTCTCTGACACAGCCACTTAGTGTGTCCGTGGCTTTATTCCTGTATGTCAGCACTGACCAGGGCATGCAGTTACAGGGTGTGTATTGTGCATGCATTTGCAAGAATAACACTTCTGTAAGTTACACAATTCATAAGTGTTTAAATTACACAGTTCAGAGAATTATTGGAAGAGTTAAGATAACACTTGTGTAATTCACTTTTTAAAAAATGATAGTTTAAATCAGATTTATGTACGTAGGATTTATGTAACACAGCACTTTGATTACAATTATCTTGGTGGTGATAAATTCTAAAAACCAAGGTCAGGAGACTGTCTCATGCCACTTCTTTTCATAGAATGATTTAGGTTGAAAAGGACCTTTAATATCATCAAGTCCAACTGACTCATGGTGCTTTTCATGGGGCTTCAGATGGCTGAGCATAAAACCAACGGATAGTTCCTTTCTGAATGATAGATGCATGGATGAACGTCAAGAACTGTGTCCTCAGGGAGCAGGAATGGTAGAAGATCAAATTCCTTTTCAGTATTGCTTGTACTTCTTCAGCTATGTTAATATCAAAGTATTGTATTTATCTAAGAGAGAGTCAAGCCTTACTGTACTTGCAAGGGAGAGCAACGCTTCCTCAAAAGGAGGAGAAGAACTATTGCTTGAAGGGCGAGTGGGACTCCAAAATGTGTTTGGAGTTGGTTCTCACGATACATATCTTCTTCCCATCCCACTTGGGGCAGGAAAGACTTGTGTCTGTCATACCAAATATTAAGCTGGTACCAACACCATTCAGATTTCTCCATCTAGCTGAAGATCTCTATGTGGGTAAAAATGAGGAGATGAGGAGAAAGGACAGACAGGAGGGGCCATATTTTTAGTTCTCCTGAACTACCAGATTGAAAGGGAAGGTTATCTGCAGGAATTACTTCTGCTGTGTTCTGGAAAGACTCAGATTTCCAGGCAAGGAGGTAATGCTTAAGGTTACACTGTTAATGCTCTATGTATGAGACAGCAAGTAGAAGAGGAATTCTCTGTCGCTGTAGATAACACAAGTATTTTGAAATATGAATAATAGAGGTAGAGAGGAATTTTTAAAGTCAGATCCACCGAACACCACACAGAAGCATCTCTTTTATTAAATGGCTGTGCTTCTTTTCAAACATTCGCCCATAACTATTACCTTTCAATATAGATTTGCTTTCTTTATAATAATCTTTTTTTTTTCCCAGCATGTTTTGATAGCTCAACCTTTTAATTTAATGGACTCAAAAAGCTCCTTCCCTGAAGCAGACCTTTTGGTTGCTGTTTACTGCAGGCTTTTTATGCTTCGATTCGCATTAGCTCTTTCTGTTCTATCCCTCATACTCCCTGTCTTTTTCTTTCCCAGCTTGCCACATTTTATTCCATGGGAAGTAAAGCACGTTTTTGTTGTGATTGGGCCCATTCAGGAGTTCTTAAGTTGTCTTAAGATAACTTATAAGTTGTGTCAAATAGAAAGTTCATGCAAAAATGTTCAGCTTGGGTGCATTTTGCTGGCTTCTTCCTTCCTTCTTAAATGGTTTAAATCCATTAAATGTACTAGAGGTTTAAAGCTTAAAATATCTTAATATGAGCTAGAGATGTAAGAGCTTAGAGAAAATCCTCTCTGAGTTTATGAGCATAGAAGGAAGTTAATTAAAGCCAACCAAGAAAATACAAATGCTAAGAAAAAAATACACATAATGAAAGAATACAAATTCAGAATCTGTCTGTAACTGTAAGTCTCCTTAAATGATGTTGGGACAGATGCAAGTAAAAGCTTTTACCATATACTTCAAAGTGAGTATTTTGTGATTATGGAAATTATGTGCCATTCAGGCATATCACAACCCCTCTTTCCCATGAGAACCCTTTTCATTTTAGCTGTTCTGAGCAGGTTTTAATGCATGTCCGATACATGATGCTCCAAATGGCAGTTTGTAGCAGTTCAAGGTGGATGTGGTATAGAGCTTTTGTTCAAGGAGAAGTATTCTGGCAGACCCATTTTGGTCTTGCTTTATTTCTGTATATATATGTAATCATGCATATTTTATGTCTACTGCCTGTGCAGACAGTTTTATTTCAGTCTCGATGCCTTCAGAAAAAGGTGTTCTTTGAATTCCCAGAAAAGACGAGTGAGAATATGTAAAGCTGTATGTGATACATCCCCAATGAGATATATCCAGTTCCCTCTTTATTTATGTTGTCTTATGTAATGTAAATATCATTTTTAAAAGAACAACCATGGAAGTTCTAACAGTAAATGTAAATATTCATTTTTAATTTCTCTGTTTAATCACCTCAGTGAAGTTATTAGTGCTAATTAACCATACCTAGGTGGATAAGGAGTCATTTGAGGCCAATTGGCATCCCAAATTGGAGCCTAAGCAATTTGCAGAGCCAAAGCCTGGATGTTTAGCTGAGTGCAGTGAGTACAAGACTTATGGAGCTCCCATTTGCTGTGTGTGGATCGCAGGTGCTGAAACAGTGCTGGCTGATACGCATCGCAGAGAATCAAAATGGGAGTAAGGCACCTGTCGTAGTCTTAACTATGTATGGATGTCATAACTACTGTGTATGGATGGATGTATGGATGTCATAGTATCTATGAACTTGTGGATGCTCATCTAGTAACTGCTAATCTTCATGATGAATCTCTAGAGAAGTTTTTTACAGGTAATGCAGAGAACCACCATACTGAAAAAAATTGAGCTCTTGATAGTGTAGAGTACGGTAGCATAATTATGTTGGGGTGGAACTGCTTTAGGGACAAGAATGTAATATTCAGTTGAGAAACCTCCTCCCAGAGTTTATGATATATCTCAAAATACTATTTCTATTTTTTTCGTTCTTCTGAGGACCAGTGATAGCATGTATATGTGTATCAAAAAATGAATATAGTTTGTAAAAGAGAATACGAAAGGAAATACATCTAGACCAATATTCAGTACAACTTCAAGCTAGTTGTAGTTCTTACTTAGAGACACTTGAGTATGCGTGAACTGGCCCAGCACTCCGAGTGCATTGAATTCCTATGCCTCATGTTATGTGTAGGTTTGAAAGGAGAGCAGACTATGTTTGACATTGCCATAAGCAGAAACCAAATTTTAACCTGTTTCTGAGCAGGTACAGCCTGTATGAATGTTCTTACACCACTTAAATGCAAAGTCAAACCAGTGAATGAATTTGAAGTGCTGATTCCAGGTTGCATGTTTGACTCTGCAGTGGAGCTGGCCTGAAACGTATTCGAGCAGTCAAGAAGCTTGTAGAAAATGACTTTGTCATCTCTCACCTTAAAATGACTTGAACTGAAATGGGCCAAAAGCAAATAGGTTGAGCTTAACATTGCTGCTTTTTTTTTTTTCTTTTTTTTTTTTCCCTTGTGTTCCCACTGAAACAGTGCAGCAGTTGTTAAATATTCAGGAGCTGCCACAGGCAGTTGAAGAAGGTACAGTCCCTTTGTTGGTAATTACATCTCCCAGCCGAGATACAGCAACACATTGTTTGAGTGTCTTCCTGCAAAATCAGAGAGGAAAGTATGAGCTTCTTACGAAGACCCTCTCAGTGTTGCAGCAGGCTGACTTATATTCAGTTTATGAGTATATTCTACAGAATTGCTGTCTGCCTTGTTGTTCTTGTCCCTGTATTTCCACAGTGAGTTACTCCTGTCCCAAGAGCAGTTCTTTTCCCTTAGCCTTACTTGAGTCCTTTCTTTGTTTCAGTATCACTTCTTGAAGTCGTTTATGGTTTAAATCATGTCAGGCATTGCAGAGGTCTGCTGAGCCACAGCTATCATTGAGTCAGATCTAGTATACAAATGCATATTTTAATACACAGAAATGAAGAGATATATCAATACTTGCTTCAAAAATTGTCCTCTTGGGTGAAGTTATAGAGGCCTTTTGTGAATTGCCAGTGTTTACCTGCTTACTGGTATTTTGCATAGAGCTTTGAGGAATAGGGTAAAGTTGTATGGCCAAGATAACTAATAATAAAAAGCCCCATAGTGATGTGGTGTTTTGGTACTTTGAGGCTGGCTGGCACGGAAATCAATTCGACTGTTCTCCTTTCCCTCATTACAATTCTTCTAAGTTAAGTTTTAAACTAAATGTTGGTTTATCAATGTCGAATGCTCATCTTTAATTTTCTGTTAATGTGGAAAGTTATTCCTTTGATTAAGGTTTAACTTCATACTGAGTAGCCAGTATGTCTTTTTTTGTTATTTTGGAGACCCTTAAAAATTCAGGTTCTGCGCTTTATAAGCTGTAAAAGCACCTTGCCAGTGATTGAAACAGTATTAGAAGATGGGGGAGGAGGGAAAATAATGTCCAGAGACTTTGTGAAAAAAACAGGAGACTTCTGCTTTAGGAGATACTGAATTGAGAATGATTTGGTATTTAGGTAGAAAAAATTAGGCGTGTGCTTACGTGTAAAAAAACAAACAAACAACAAAACCAAACCAAACAAACAAACAAAAAACCAAAAAAGCAAAAAACCCCCAACAAAACAAAAAACCTCAAACAACCAAACTTGAAATACTTGTACATATACCATCTTAGAGAAGCATGGTTTAGGATGAAAAGATATGAAAAACTTAGCACGATCTTTCTAATCGTACAGAAGAATGCAATCATTCTCATTGTCCTTCTTAATTAAGGAGGCACAGAAATCTTCTAATAAGATCCCAAGGTTTTTTAATTAAACGGAATATAGGTGTACGTGACATGATTAGTCTTTCACTATTTTTCCAATAAGGTGTTGATTTTTAATATTTGAAAATATTAAAAATATTTTAGTATTTAAAAAAAATATTTTAAGATATGCTTCCTGGGACACTACAAATGAATGTGCTTTCCAGTCAGGCAGTAGATATCCCATATATATAAAACATAAATTATTATGAAGGGATGAAATCGGTTCCAATACAAAACATTAATCACTTGGCAGAAGGCATCAGCCCTCAATATAATTACATGAAAAGCCTTAAAGAGGTAGTAGAGTCTAAATCCTTAGCATTTCAGCAAGGTATAGCCGTAGTTTTGAATTCGCTATAAGGAATGATTGATATTTGACATGGTTACAGTACTGAGCCTATCTTCATGCAGTGTAGGAAAAATCCCTTTCAAAGCACGTACAAAATATGCCCGGATTTCCAGTGGTGATGTAGCAGTAGTTTATGTACTTGATGGCAGATCTTGAGAGAGAGCCTCTACTAAAATTGTTGGGAGGAGCAGGTATTCAACACTATTCAGCCCTGAGCCTCTATTTTTTCCTGTAAGATATAAAAGGCACATTTACAGTGCACGTAACCCTCGTGTCAGACTCCCAGATTCCACCCTGCATCCTAAAGCCTCATGGCCTTGCAGTGTCAGCCTGGCAAGCCAAGCCTTGTCTCGGATTTCTGTGCCGTATAAATTTATTTGATGGGCTGATCTGAGGCTGATTCATGTACCTTTGGTTTTAGATCATTATAGGCTTCTTCTGCGCTTTCTCCGATTCCTTGCTGCAACCGCAGGATTTCTCATCATTGCCAGTGCTTTGTTCCTGCTTCTCAAGTTGTCAAACTCACTACACAGGCAGTCAAAATCCTCATGCACTCTTGACAAAGTTTTAAGTTATTTAATGTTAACCTGTCACTGAAAATTAGCCTCCTTGTGTCTGTGTGGAAGAGAATGAAAATTAACACTTTACTGATTGCTAAAGAAAGCTTGAAATACTAATAAGGAGTTGCTGTTAGTTATGTACAGTAAAACATGATGCAGTATAGACTTAAAATTCCTTTTTTCCTTCCTGACTTCAATTAAAGTTTCCTGGCTACCAGGCTGTTCTCCCCATAATTGCATATTCTCTGACCCAAACATAGTCCTGCTTCACTGCTGCTACCAATGTGCTTCTCTCAGAATTATTTACTTGAGAGATGTAATTAATTTATAGGAATTTTCTCAGCAGGTCTTTAACTGGAAGAATGTTCTTTCTATTCCAGACCTGACAAGGCACTGGGGTGACCAAATTCTGGCATGTCTTCTGTCTCAGCGCATCCAAAAAGAAATGTGATCTCTCTTCACAAACATTGCTCTGCATTTGAGGTAAGGAGACTGCTGGTTTCTAGAGCACTGAATCTGAAAAACACAGTTGTAACAGAAGGCCAACAGCTCTTTTTCAGTTACCCAGAAGATCTTTGTAAATGTCTACAGTGGTTTGCCATGTGTCATCCTTGTTTGATGAGGAGGACTCTAATTTGTAATGCTGGTTTAAACAGGAAATATTGGCAGCCAGTACGGACCCTTTAGGTATGCTTCCATGATATAATCTAGGTAGGCTTAAACCCAGATATATGTGGTTTTGCCCTTCCCTTCTGCTTGCTAGTACAGCATTGCCTGCCCAGCTCAGCATTCAGTTGCTGCTGATTGCCACGCTGGAACTATTTGCTGGGTTTTGGGGGGCTCAGTTTTATGTGAGTTTAGGTCCCTGAACTAGTTCGGCGTGGTGCGGGTGTTTGCCCAGTGCAAGGGAGGCAGAGGAAGCCCTTGGTGTGAGCAAGGCAGTGAGAGTGCCTGCTTTTGCACCTCTGGATCACAAAACTGCACAAGAACGCTTAGACCCCATCACACGTGTGGTGTAAACGTACTCCTAACGTGCAATCATGGTAATGGAAGTTCTCTGCGTGAAGGAGGAGGTAGCAATGTGGGAAAATGATTGCGCTGCAGTTTAATGATCCACAGAATAAATTTGAAAGGAAAATTTTGCTCTAGTAGTTCAGAAGGTATTTAAGAGCAAGGAAAGGATTTAAAAATCTCATTTTAAGTCAAATGCAGTTAGACAATATTATTTTTTCAAGTTGCTTGTATGAAGCATTTATGAAATAAACAACACCAGTTAAATATGTGTTGAATTTCTTAGGCGGTAATAACACACCGTGGGTATAAACTGGTGGACATTCATGCCACAAAATGCTGAGAATGTTCAGGAAACCACCTTTTGCCTCAGTACTGCTGTGAACAGATGTTATTTTACTCCTCTGCAGCAGTCATATGTAACAATGACATGACTGGTTTGTATGAGGAATACACTGCTAAGTTTGTAAATTCATGTACTTACCTGAATCTGATTTGCTTAGTGCATGCAAGTTATACCATTTGTAAATCATCGTACAGAAATCAGTAAAATAACAGGCAGAAAGTAGGGAACATAAAGAACACATAGTTAATCTCTTAGAATTCATGCACGTTTTGGCTGTACCTGTGCTTTGTGGGCTTAGTGCAGACAGTACCTGCCCTTAATCCTGCTGTGCTCCCAAGGAGAGACCCTGTGCCTATTGGCTCTGGAGTGTGGCTGATGCCTGCATCCCGTTTTGGGCCTGTCAACATCTGTTTTATTTCTAGGAAACAAAGAATTTAAAACTGAAAAGAAAATATTACAGTGGTCTGAGTACTCCAATACTATGTCTAGAAGCCAGACTTTTCTTTTTTTTTTTAAGTTCAGTAATATATTTTACTTAAATAGTGGAGTGTAGGAAGATATATTACCTGAAAAGTGAATGCTTGGAACCTTAACAAATCACATTAACTTCTTCTGTCTGTTGAGATTTAACTTACCCTGAACTGAGCCTTGATCTTACTCCAGCTTCTGTTGAGTTGAATCCTCTCGAGGCCCCCAGAAGCAGTAAGTCTGTGTGGGCAGCAGCTGCGGTGACAAAAATCTTTCTTCCAAGAGGTTACTGTGTCCCAAGCGAACTATTCTGTTGGGAGAAATTTTGTTGAAAGTTCCTGGGCTCACGATGCTTCTGCCTTGCAGGCTGCCATGTAGTACATTTTCCTTCAGTTTTCTGTCACTATCATTATCTTTTGTATGTGAGATGCTGAAGAACTGAAGTGCAAATTAAGGTTGTTTCCACATGCATCCTGAGGTCCAGAAGAACCATTTTTCTTATCCTGGGTGAACTTCTGTTGAGGAATTTCTCTCTCTGATTTCCATAATCATTCATTTAGATCTCAACTCTGGCAGGGCCTCCAGCAAAACAAATCTGATCAGAAGCAGGGTTGTGCATACGGCAGCCGTTCTCTCGGGTTAGCCAGAGTACTCGAGCTGAAGTTTGTGCTGGCATCATTCCTTCATGCTGGCTGCAGGTGGGCAGGTGATTCTTAATCCTTCATAAAGCCTGTTGGTGCTACCTTCACCACTCATCAGTTTTTGAACAGACCTGAGCTGGCAGAGGGAGCTCGTACCCAATCAGCAGGGTGAGCTTATTCCAGATTGGTACTTCTACCCAGCCACGGCACTTTTGATGAAGTACAAGGAGCCCTAAAGCTGGGTTTATGGTGTTATTGAGCCACAGCCTGAGTTCAAAGGCTGGATCAGAAAGCTATGTAATTTAACTTCCTTTGGCCAGTTTTTTCCGACTTCAACCTAGAGTTATTCAAAGGAGAGCTTTCCGTGGACTTAGAGGATAACTCAGAATGACTGCGTGGGGGAGATTTTGTCACAGGACTGCTAATGCAGGACTAAGTGTTGTGTAAAGGCCTGAAGATTTAATAAAGAAAACACCTGCCAGGAGCTTAGAATGGCAGACGGGAGAATGAGAGTAAGTTGAGAGGCAGACTGCTGCTTTTCTTCCTGAGATGTTCATTCTAGTGTATAGCTAGTTTTATATTTTCTATTTAATACAAATGACTATTTCAGGGTCTATCGAGCTTCCTATTAAAATAAATTGTATAGGCTTCCTTATTCATTCCTTTATGGAATTCAAGATATTCTGATGTTGTCAAATGGTAATCTCTTACTTTAAAAGTCTAGTTTTGTTTGATACAGAAAGAAAGTGATTTTCTTAGTCACAAGGTCAACGAAAGTCCTGAATAAGACACATGTGAGAGCATTAATATTTCTCAAAGGGTTGGCTTAAAAAGAGATGTTTTCAATAAGTACAGTCAGAGGATTTAAAAAAGCACTGAGAAGAAAATTAAATGAATTGCAAAGTACATTCTGTGTTAAATAACTTTAAATTAATGTAATAAGTACAGAGGAAAAAATATGCATTAATCTCATAATGAGTGTGTATGAATCTTCATATTGCTGGAAGGGTAAAGGTGATCTTTAGCTACAGCTCTGGGTCTGGGGTGTCCTTTAAGTGAGAGATTAGCATAAGCCAGATGAAAATGTTTTTTTTTTTAATGTGAGGCTGTCCAGAGGTTCATAGTTTATTCTTGTGTAACAGTCCCCTGTGAAGGGACTCAAGGTAATTCCTCGGTAGGTCATGGTATTAGGAGTAGATAACATAAAGAAATCTGGAAGTGAAAGAATGGCAGAAACAAAAATCTTCTGAGTATTATTGTGTGAATATGCTTGAAAAGTGTCTAAACAGCACTTTATTTGGGATTTAAAAGTATTAACTTTAAAAAAAAGAAATACTGAGAATGAGTCTTATTCTGTTTCTTCTGTTATATTTTTTTTATCTTCTTAATAGTTTTCAGCTAACTGAGGAAGGGGAGGCCAACTCTGAAACTGTAATGTAGTCTAGATCTGAGGAACACAGCATTCTAACTGAAACTGATATTATTGGAGAGTACAGTTAAAAAGATTAAAATATAGATAACGTCTGATCTAAGCCTGAGCAGACATTATTGCAATTTGTAATTGCTTGTGGAGGAGTACTTGGTAGCTTGCAATTGACGTCAGCAGCGAAACCCCAGAGAGTATGGAAAGAATCACAATTAACCTTTTTCAAAGTAATTTGAATTTGCAAGGCAAAGGAATTTATCTGGTCCAGACTGAAGCTACAAGAACTTCAGAAGCTTTTTTTGCCTCTGGTTCCTTTTCCTACATGTCACTTTTTCTGTAGTCCAGAGAACTATGTTTATGTTATCCTTTCTCCCCCCCTAAAATAAATATGCATGCAGTTTTGCGAGCCAAGAAAAGCAAAATTATACTTGTAAACTGCTGCAAGTGTATAGTGCATCGGGTCCTTTTGCTCACCAGTGTTTGCATTGGTGTGAACAAAATACAGCAATATCATCTCTAACCTACAAAAATTCTTCAGAGGTACGATATGTCTGTGATAGGTAAGGGGACACCATTTGAGGGCATGCATTTAATCATTTAATTCATCTGTGTTGACATGCAAGTTGAGACAAGATGTTATTCTCTTTTTTTGACAGCAGGTGTCTGGAAGCTGGTTGATTTGTCATTTCCTGCACCTCTTCATCCTGATTTACTCTCCTAGGAAAAGTTTTATTATAGTCCTGCACCCTTGGGAATGCCTGTAACCTTTAGATCTTCTGACCTAAAATCAGCTTACCCGTGCAAACCACCCATATTCATCTTATGTAGATTAATATCATCAATTAATGTAGTATACATCAATTTTAGAATCTTCGGTAAACTTGTCCTCACCATTTTCCTCTGAAGTAAGGGAGTGTTGGTTTCGTGTCAGAGCTGGAACAGAGACACTGAGATACCATTAGTACCAGAGTGACACAGAAGTCTGTGGTGGAGCAGGACATCTAACATGTCTGGAAGTCCTAGGCAAAGGTCTTAACCAATGCAGCCTTTGTGGTTTCGTCTGCTGAATCTCCAGCGATTCTCAAAATCAGAGAATCTTCTGTTGTTTAATGTAAAGTATTAAAAATCAGAAAGGATTTTTTTTTTTTCTATATTTCTTAAGAATTTCATTTAAATTAACTTTTTTAATCAAAGGATACTCAGAGATCATGCAGGTTTCTATTGTACTGTACTACTACTGGGTATACTACAAATACATTCAGTAAAGTTTAAATAAGCATAGAATTGTGTAGCATTTTTACAGGTCATGACTTAGAGACAGTATAATTCCCTTTCTATCTGAGAACGGTAATGCTGAAGCCAGACTTGCTTAATGACATTATTATATCACCAGCTCTATTAACTTAAAACAAATGGGGTCTACCATTATTCTTGCTGTGTCTGGTCTGAGTAATTATAAATATCAAATTGCAGTTTCCAAAACAATTATAAAACCTTCAGGAGAATTGCAGGAAGTTTATGTTGCTTCATGGAGTGTGGTAAGCATGCGGTAAAAAACAAAGCCGTATACAAAGGGCATAAGAACTTTTCTGAAACATCACCATAAACTTGCGAGAAAATGGTTCTTTGGCTGCAGTTTTCGAACTAGAGTTTTGAGGACTCTTATTCTCTTTGTCTCCCCCCTCACCGCCTCCATCAGCAAGACGTGAGCCAAGCAAAATGAGAGTAGGGTCTCTTACCTGCTAAAGTTGTTTGAATCGGCAATCAGAATGCAGGGAGGCCAGATGAGGGATCCTCCTTTTTTCTTCACAGTGGCTCCAGATGTGTTCAGAGGTGAAAGAGAGAGCAGTGCTGAACTGTATGAGATAGGGGGAATGAACATGGGAGATTATTGTCCAGCATAGGATGTAACCAGAAAGGTTGTGCTGTGCAGTAGTCAATCTTCAAGAGCTGCTTTCTAGGGGAATAATCAAATTCTCTAAGCCCTTTGACAGAGGTGGATGTGAGTGGAAAGAAAATTCCTGACTTTTATTTCGTCCCTCTGTGCCAGAGCCACAAATGACACATCAAATTAGCTTTAGTTATCTTTGGTTTGGTTTGTTAACATACCAGGTCATGCTATAGGTCTGTGCTTTTATTGCTGTGCCCGACAAGTAGTTATTTACATTGATTATTTTGCTACAGGATTATCGTATAATCATTTTGTACTGGATTTAGCCTTTTATAGTCCTCCTAGGCAGCAGGGAATCAGATTGTATGTTTTTACAACTGATCTTTATTACAGTAGTGTCACTCGCTATCATTGTCTTCAGTATTACCTAGTATTCTTGTTGAATGCTATTCTCCAGATCCTCAACATTAATATCTAATAAGAAAGTAATTTAAGATACTAGGATCTTTTAGCAGAATCTCTGATTTCATATTTTAATTGTTTGTCCCCATTCTCCATTTATCTAAGTCTATATGTTTATATGCTTATTATCATCTCATCAAAATGAGAAGGAAAATGATGACATTTGGAAGAAGGATAATCTTTTGTTTGTAATTCTGCTTGAATACACCATCCATCATTTTTATTCTGTGTGGTTTTTTCCTTCGTTGCCAGTCTGTCACCCATATGATCTACTCTTTTGAAAGTAAATTTTTACCTCAGCTAAGCTACCAACAAAAGACATCTCTTCCTAATACTGATATTGCTGGTGGTGTGGTTTGTTGGTTTTCTTTTACTGCAGGTCTGAAATGCTGGTTTTGTTAGCAAAATGCAAATCCCTCTCCTAAAACAGAAGCTTTATCTGTGTATTTTAATATATTTAATAAGCAGTCAGATACAGATGGCTACTCCTATTTTATGTAGCAGCACTCTGACAATTGATAAATATGCTCAGTTTTCTGAGAGCAGCCTTCTGCTTAAATGTACCATCCTAACCTGTGATTTTCTTAGAGTTGAGTTTAGGCTGCATTTCACTGTAGATGGAGCTGTATCACACACAAAACCAACCAAAAAACCCCAAAAAAACTATTGAAGTTGCCACCTGCAGTTAAAGTATCTAAAACATAATAGACTTTTGTGGTAGATTTTAGTCTTCGGCTTTTGGATAAAAACCCGAGGGATAAAAAACTTTGGATATAAAGTGTGGTGGTGGAGTTGCTCTGTGTGAGAGGGCAGATGGAATGTGGTGAGCCCTGCCTAGGGGTGGACAAAGAACGTGTTGAGAGCTTATGGGTAAGAATTAAGGAGCAAGCTAATAGCGGTGACACTGTTGTGGGTGTTTACTACAGACCACCAGGAAGAGGAAGTTGATGAGGCCTGCTACAGGCAGCTGGAAAAAGCCTCACAGTCACAGGCCCTGGTTCTCATGAGGGACTTCAACTACCCTGACATTTGCTGGAAAGACAACGCAGCCCGGCACGCACAGTCCAAAGAAGGTCTGGTTGGGGATGTGAAGGTCGGGGGTAGCCTTGGCTGCAGTGACCATGGGTTCAGGTGGAGTTCAGGATCCTGTCTGGAAAAAGTAGGCCAAAAAGTGGAATTACAACCCTGAACTTCAAGAGAGCTGACTTTGGCCTCTTCAAAGAGGTACTTGGAGGAATCCCATGGGCTAAGGCTCTAGAAGCAAGGGGGGTGCAAGAGAGCTGGCTAATATTTAAGCACCATTTCCTCCAAGCTCAAGATTGGTGCATCCCTAGGAGCAAGAAATCAGGCAAAGGAAGTAGGAAACCTGCATGGATGAGCAGGGGGCTTCTGGGAAAACTCGGATGGAAGAAGGAAGTTTATAGAATGTGGGAAAAAGGACAGGCCACTTGGGAGAAGTATAGGAGTGCTGTCAGAGTATGCAGGGATGCAGCGAGGAAGGCTGAGGCCCACTTGGAATTAAACCTGGCAAGGGACATCAAGGATAATAAGAAGGGCTTCTTTCAAGTACATCAACAGTAAAAGGAAGACCAGGGAAAATTTGGGCCTGCTGCTGAATGAGGTGTGTGCCCTGGTGACGGAGGATGCAGATAAAGCAGAGCTATTGAATGCCTTCTTTGCTTCAGTCTTTACTGCGAAGGCCGGCCCTCAGGAACCCCAGGCCCTTGAGGCAGCAGAGAGAGCGAGGAGTAAGGAAGACTCTCCCTCAATTGAGGAGGATCAGGTTAGAGATCATTTAAGCAAATTTGACACCCACAAATCCCTGGGCCCTGATGGGATGCACCTGCGAGTGCTGAGGGAACTGGCTGATGTTATTGCAAAGAGCCATGTCACATCATCTTTGAAAAGTCACAGAGAACAGGAGAGGTGCCTCTGGAGGGGACTGGAGGAAAGGTATGTCACACCAGTTTTCTTACTATCTTATTCTGGGATGATAAGAGAAGTTTGGATGCTGTAAGAGAAAGGACTGCATTTTCCATTGTTTTATTCCTTTTAAATTGGCCACTTACACAGGCACAAAGTAAGTATCAAGTTAAACATTTACTCTTCTGATTTCCTACTGCATACTTTTATACTACCTTTGCAGAAGTGCAAATAGCCGTTTGAATTAGTGACACCAGATCAATCAGAAATAAAACAGCTGGTTATGCTGCTAAGCAGTGAGGAGGGAGCCCGTAAGCTATGCATGACCAGTTAGGTGTTCTTTGATGCTGGCAGTGTTGACTGTTTCTCTCTCATTTATCATAAGAATGGCAGTGATTTTCTGCTTATATGATCTAATTGAAGCATTTTTTCTCATTCTGTCCCCTCTGAGTCTCCAGGGCTTCCAAAACACCACAGGTTTAGAGGAAACACTTAAAGCAATAAATTTTGGTACTTTGCTTGGACATTGAGGAGATAGACTGAGAAGGTACAACACAGAGGAGAGGCAAGGAGAGGCAGTGGGGTAAAAAACTCAGCTAACACACTGGAAGAACTGTTTTCTTGCTCTAAGACAAAAAGTGTTAAAAAGAAGTCTTTTGTGAGAATAGATTAAAAACAGCACTACAAGCTGAGAGGTCTAATGACCTTGCAGTCATCCCTCCCACTTGATTTATCTGTATCTGTTTACCCAATTTTTCAGTCAGACAAGATCTTTCCTCAACTTGACCCTCATTGTTCTGTTTTATGCTTGGATTGTATGTTCATGTATGTCACATTCACATTAACCTAAGGTTAATGTTATAAAAAATTCCTAGTTTGCATTCATTTTTTAGAAGTCTTGTGTCTTAAATATTTTAGCTTTCCGATGCTGAAAATTCTTCAGGTAGAAGAGCTGAGCTTTTGTTCACAATTCTGGCAGAATGGGCCATCTGTCTCCTTCTCAGCCATTTCCCTGTAGAAAGTAGCACATTAAAGTTCCTATGTCTACGCTGGCACAAAAGACAAATAAGAATTTCCTTCTCGAGACCTGATGTTTTATAAAATACTGAAGGGGTGGGATGAAAGTAGACAGTAGAAATGACTTGAGAAGAAACATGTTCTAAACATTTAAACCTTTTGTTATTCAGAAAAGGAACATGGGTTTTAGTCCCCTCTTCCACTATAAAAAAAATAAAAAACCAAACCATACAAAGGTCCCTACTTGCTTAACAGCCCATGAATCTTTGTTCCTGACACACAGTTGTATAATAGCTGTAAAAAGACAAATTCTCCTGGGTGTCATCAGAATCGGGAGCCTTCACCGGCCCAAAAAGTCTCTGAATTTCTTTCTCTGAATTTGGATGTGCTCTTTTTTGTTAATAAAAAGGAGAGCAACAACCTCAAGAAATGAGCTACCCTGTGGGTTTCCAGGTGTTCTTCTGTTTCCAACTACCAGCCATTTTCTTGTTACAGAAATGTGTTCCATTGTAGTGAATCTGTTGCTCACAGGCCTGACTGTCTTGTTCACCACCTATAGATCCCTTAAAAATGTGTGTAGACCCCAGGAGTCTGTGGTTGAGAATCTCTGTCCTAGATTTTTTTGTGGTTAATGTTTATGTAATCTCTTTAAAAAAAAATAATCTTATAGCAAAGGAAGTCCCACCACCTCTCTGGATTGAGAGATTAACTACATGGGTTTAGCAAGGTTTTCCTTGCTCATATTTAGGCATAATGAGCTGTCTTCTCTGTCCTTAGCATAGTCATCACAGAGGACTGCCAAGTACAAGCATTCTTGTAACACTCTATTTTAAGAGGGCTATAGTCATCTTTAGTCTTTTAAAATTCTCTTTTTTGTCACTAATTGTGCTTTCTAATCATCTTGTTATTCCAGATGGTCCCTTTGGATTTTATCCAGTGGTTTATGATTTTATGGCAGTGTGGTGCTCTAAGATGGTCTTGAGGCCTTAGTAGAGCAAGTGAAAAGGTACCCAGCCTCTCTGTTAGTGCATCACAGTTTGATCATTGTCTTTATCTACATCATGTTGTTCCTCTGCATTCATTTTCTGAGTGGTATAATTACTGTATCATATTTTGAGATTCACAATCTAGCATTGTTTTTTTCCTCCCCAAATGGATTTTTCTCTTGAGAGGTTTGGGGTTTTGGTTGTTTTGTTTTGTTTTAAATTTAATTTAATCTGTTTGATTTCAGACCACTTCTCTGATCTACGGTTTTGAATTCTGTTCTTGTACTCCAGAGTGTTTACAGTCTCTCCCAGGTTGAGCCATCTGTAGGTTTTAAGAATATATTCTATGTTCCAGCATCTAAGTTGTTTGCGAAACATATAGAAGTAAGACCGATATATAACTGAAACATATAGAATAGAAGCAGGGCCAATATATGACTCTGCAGGACCCTGTTTGAAAGTCCTTCCCCTTGTTAGAGTAGCTTAAGTGGCATTGTTTGTCTTGGAGGAGAGTGCCCCACGGGAAGAAGATGTAACTTTTGGTGGAAGATCGATTGAAAACTTGACTTTGTCCCAAAATAAAGGTGGGCAAATGAATCAGCTTGACTGGAGATGTAACACCTCTTTCACCCCGTTTTGCTAATGTAGTTTGGGAATAAGTCTCTTCACTTGGCATTGGAGATTTTTAAGAGCAGTGTAAGTGGTCAGCACGTGCTGCACTGGGGAGGGTGAATTTCAACTGTGAGTGCCCAGCCAGCTCTGCTGGTGAAGCCATGCACTGTGCTAAACACCAAATAGCCCGAGCTCCTAGCTGGAACCAGCATTTCAGAGTTTTGGTACGTTGTATTTTCTGGTATCTGCCGTGTGCTGTTGGTGCATCACAATAGACAGGAACGTGCATTTTCCTTTTAAAACGTATCAGACTATACCTAAGCTGTTACAAACATCGAAGACGGCGGTGCTACATTAATTTATGTCAGCCCAAGTTCACTGTCAAAATTTTTACCTCCACAGTGATTCACAGAATGGATTTTTCCCCACCGGATCAAACTTTGAACTATTGATTTGTACACAAAGTTAAGTTATGCTTCCAATATTTTTTTGTTGTTGGGCTTTACCTCTGCTATCTAATTTTGCTTTTACTCAGTCGAGCGTGACGTGACGATCCGCTGGCGCTGGAATGATTTTGATGGCACAAATTCAGTGCTGCTGTTGGCACGCCACACTCCCGATGAAGAAAGGGGTAGGAGAGTGGTGTGTCTGTGGCTGTGGTTTTGCAGGTGCTGTTTGTTTGCACCTGTGCACGGCGACCGATGTGTTTATTCCCTCTTGCGTGCAGATTGCTCCTATGTGGCGTGCTCAGCCAATCTGAGGCACATAATGAGAGCTTATTTTTACAAAGTCAGAAAATTGAATTATCAGGAAGTGATATATAATGAAACGACCCAATAGAAAGTCTTTGTGGAAGAGAAAATTACTTGAGAGTATTAGAGTTGCTCTTGCAGCTATACATTAATGAGACTGCTAAATTATTGTAGAACTTTATATAATGTTTTAGTAAAAGATTGGCTGCAAATACTTATATTTACTTCTATTCCTATTACTTCTAATTTGTTGCACTATTGTTTCCTTCAACTGTCTCCTCACACAGATGGTTTTTGTCTTTAATTAAAATACTGACATTATTTGACAACACTTCCAAGTAAATACTCATCATTTTGTTTTTACTTCTGTTTGTAGTGAGCAATTGTAAAATACTTAATTATACATTTTGTATGGCTTCCCCAGTTCTAACAGAAAATTTCTTTTGTCCTGTCTCCCTTTCAATACAAGGATGCAGCTAAGAATATTCAAATAGCCCTATTCACTAGAATGAATATGATTAGCAGTGTGATGAGAATCTAATTGTAAGAAATATGCTAATGTTTAATTTATTTTTACTGAGCCACTTTGAGGGTATAAAAGGCAATTTAAATGCATTAGTAATGATGATGATGAATTTATGTTTTAGATGTGTCCAAAAGCCCTCTTTGGCAGTGGAGGTGAATTGTGCTTGGAGCTGTCTGAGTGCTTACGCTGCATTTTCATAGATTTTGGTGCCAATTACCAAATAAATATAATTAAGTCCTGATTTTCCAAAATAACTCTGTTCCCATTTTGGACACTTTGTGGTGGTGCTGTTACTAAATTGCTATCAAGCAGTGGCTTACACTGTGAGTATTAGCAGTTACGCACTCAGGAATTGAGGTAGGGGTGAAGGAGCAAGGAGTCAGGAAAGAGAAAGCTCTGAAGATCTGGGATTGGCATCCCAGGCCGAGGCAGCAAAGCAATGTCTTAGGAGAATAGGGAGGAGACACAAGTGAGGAAGCTGGAGCCCAAGTCTGGGGTACACAGTGGGAAGAAAGATTGAGTTGTGATGCTGGGGCCCACTCTTTCGGAAGGGAAGGATGAAAGTATGAACTGCTGCTTCTTCTGCAGCCTCTGTCCTTGGGAATATTTATCAATGACACTGTTGGAGGCAGCGGTATAGGCTGTGTGCTGTCTCATAAGGTATTTTTACTGTCAGTCACTTTCAGCCTGGAGAAGAGGAGGCTGAGGGGAGACCTTCTCGCTCTCTCCAACTCCCTGAAAGGAGGGTGTAGCCAGGGGGGGTCGGTCTCTTCTCCCAAGTCCCAGACGATGGGACAAGAGGAAATGGCCTCAAGTTGCCCCAGGGGAGGTTCAGATTGGAGAGTAGGAAAAATGTTG
>JAHREE010000403.1:327802-364110 GCA_033628505.1 Tringa tobata | reverse complement strand
TCTAGAAACATGAACATTGTTCTACTGCACACGACTCTGAGGTTTAAGTGCCAGTCTGTCATGTCTTACGTCGTGCTGCTGTTTGTGACCACACTAAAATTGAAGGTGACAAGAGGCATCTGTTTAACTCCAATCCAAGCACTGAATAAGCCAAAAAATGTTGTGTCTTTTCTCTGAAGTGAAGTTCTCTTGTATTTCTCTTGGTTTCTCTGCTTGCATGTTGTGGTCTACCCTGGCCTCCCCCTCCTGGTGATGACATAGTGCTGAATTGTGGCGTTTGCTGGCTCGCTCCTAGATATCCCCTGCCTTACCCCTCATCCTCTAGCACTGTGATTGCTCTGCTACTGGCTTGGTGCTCAGCCTTCTACGTGGAAAAGTGTTTGAAAGGCAAAAGCAGAAGTAGACGAGGAGCTGAGGCAAAAGGTGGAGAAGAGGGAGCAACGTGTCCGTGGAGCAGGTGGTTGTAGCGTGATTAAAAGGGAGCTGGAAAACTCTTGTAGAGAAACTCAGCGTCAAAACCACAGCGGGAGGAAACAGTCCAACTTAGAATTTTCTTCAGGAGTAAAACTTCCAAGGTCACATGTGTTACACCCCTCAGCTTCTGAGATGACATGCAGTTGTAGATGGAAAAAAGTTAATCAAGTGACTTTAATATTGCTACTTAGTTATTATGTTTTGGGGCCCTTGCCATTTATGATGAAAATAGTCATGGATTGCCAGTGTGATAGAACTATCATATAAATTATTACTTCTGCTTTATAACAAAAGTCACACATCATCACAGCAAAGCATTGAAGCAGATGTTGAACACAGTTTTTTGCATGCTCTATTTGTTATACGTTGTAATTCCAAATTATTTATTGCAATACGTGGTGTAGAGTTTGCGTTTTCATTAAGCTCTCATTACTGCCAGTGCGTTGCTGTTGGTGGGTCGGTTTTACATCTTGCTGCGCAGTTAATAGTGATGATTGGAGAACATTTGCAGTCTTTTGTGTTTCATCATCTTGCTAATCGATTCTGTTCAGATGGCTGACCGCTCTGTCACAGTAAAATGAGGGCATTCTCTAAATCCTTTTTTAAGCTAAATAGGATTGATTAGTGACAAGGCATGATGTAAATGATTGTTAATATTTTTTTTTTAATGTGTAGTACGGCGACTGGAAAAAAAACAAAAGTTATGGCCATGACTGGAGTCCACCATTAACTATTTATATTAGTTATTGCATTAATTTTTAAGCAGTAATTTCTCATTTTATCTAATAATCGCCTCAACAATTTGTTTTGGTGCATCTTCTGTATTTTATAAAAACATTCTCCTACAACTGTGTGTCACTCATCAATAAATGAGTTTTGTCCCTGGGAAACCTAAGAGGGAGAGTGAGCGATTGCCACTTACTTAACAAGGAGAGCAGGAAATTCCAATTGTGCCCTGCCACTTCCCTGTGGACTCAACCTGGACTTTTACTCAAGTGTAGCCTTTAACTTTGGGTGCATACTTAAACTACCTGACACATCTGAAACCTATTCATTTAGGCCTTGAAATATCTCCATTTGCAAAAAACATGGCAGAATAAACCCACCCAGTTGCCAAAAGGTCATCATTGTTCCCAAAATGCTCCTAGAAGAACGGACAATCCAGCACTTGATTAAGAAGGGATTGTAGGCTCCTTCAAGTTGGGAACAGCAGAAGGAGAGGCGGCATGTGTTTCCCAGGGTGGGAGTGTGGAATTTGGATAATGAGATGAAGTCTTTGTTCTCAAAGAGAAATTAAAGACCGGCTTTGCTATCTCTGGAGCATCCCAGGGAAGTGAAGGCCATCACGGGATGTATAAAGAACGGGGAATCTTGGGGAGCCAGGACAGCCCTGCTTTTTGTCAGGACAGTAAAATCAAGATAACAGACTCTGTGTAGCTCTTTGGTTCCTCGAGAGCCTACCATGCCCAATAATTGACGTTTGGCTCGTTACCTGTGAAATGCATGTTAAAGTTGACACCCCTGTATATGCTAATGAAGATGTTAGAGATCATGCTAAATATATATGACTATAGCACTCGTCTCTCCACCCAGATCATACTACACATCACCTAGGAGAGGAAAACCTTGTAATTTTTGGGAAAAAGATGAAGAAAATGACTGCTAAATTGGGAGAGAAGAAACTCGATACCTGAGGGACCAGTTGAGTGGCTGCATTGTCTCCCTCCATCCCAGGCAGGGACACCTTTCTGGGTAAGCGCTGTGCCTGTCACCATCTGGTGAACGTTAACCCCGGGTTGTTGTACTATCATTATTTTTGCTAGCACTATTAACCTTAATTTATTAGCGCTATTGTAGTTAGTGAATTTATCAATGGCAATCTCAGCTCTGTTCTGTCGCTCTCACTAAAATTACTAATTTTGAATATTTGTGAATCTGCCCCAGTGAAAGTCCTTTGCTGGGACTCTGACAGGAAATCCGTGAACGTCCTGGAACTTTGACAGGCAAATATGGAAACTGTAGTTCTTATGATGTGACAGGGGGACACCGAGATGGGAGCGTGTGTGCTTGCCTCGGTGCTGGCAGCTGGCTGTGCTGAAGAGGTGAGAGGGGAGGCTGGGGCAAGTGTTGTGTCTGCCTGAGGTGCCCGTGCTCAGGGTCAGCCCTGCCCCAGGGCTCTGCCTTTGCCCAGGCTTGGCCAGAACGGCCTCTGGCAGAGACATAATGAAGCCCCTTACTCCCCATGCTTCCAGAACCTCCTGTATTTTAGTCTCCTTCTGTCAGTTATCCCATGTGGTTTTGGTGTTTTGTCTTCCTTTTGATATTTGCATTTTTAAATTTCTCTGTTGCTGCTCTCTTTCCCTTAGTAGATATTTTTCTTTCAAAACGATTCATTCCATTACACCGTTGAAGTGACAGCTATGGTGGGGTAGCCAGGGAATCAGCCTGGCCAGCAGGGAAAGCAGCTGTGGGAATTGTGGTGGATGGTGGGAGGAGGCGTTGCAGTTTCTCTCTGTTAGTTGCAGACATTTCTTTGAAGGTATTTGCAGGACTGATTGTTTTGGGTAAACAGAGTAGGTGTTTCTGTGGGATGGCCCGTGGATTGTATGTAAAACTGAATATTCTATTCACTTTTTCATCTCCCTAGCTTAGTTTTTTTATACACGAACATAGTTGTTTTTATTTTCTTGTTTTCCTTTATACCCCTGAAGACTGTTGAATTTACTCTGGCATTTTCTATCAATTCTGTTAGATGCTTGTTATTCAATGAGCTTTCTTTAAAGTCCTTGGGCCCCTTTCCCCAGTAGGGTAGCTGTTGATTTCAGGGACTGCCTGTATTTACACCCTTCTACATGAAGGTATCCAGCTGGTGATGTTGTGTTTATCTTACTCTTCCTTCTGCCTCACTTTACCAAACTAGTTCTTTTCATCTGCTGTTGCTGGTAAATTGTCTCCTCGGATACATACGTATAGCTTCAGCTGAGAGTCAGTAAAAAATCACCTATATGCATCAGATACTGGGAATGGGTCCTAAGATGTCTCTTTTTTAAGTTATTTCACTGATACACTTTTTGTAGCGTTCAACCAAGCTGGACCATGATGCCACTGGCTAGACATGCTGGGGTGGGCTGTACTGATTGTGTGGGTCACAGTGTTACTGTCTGTACTGTACTGTACGTGCCAATGTACTAGCAGTTGAGAAAGAAACTTCTCCTTCATGGGAAGTAGTTAAATGTTTTGGGTTTTTTTGCATCTTCTTTAGACGCTTAAAAGACTGTGGAAAGGACTTAAATTGTCAGAAGAGTGATTTTTTTTTTTTTTTTTTTTTATATTCTCCCCTTCCTCCCCCCTAGTTTCATACAGTGACACTTGGAAATGACCTGACTCAGAAATGCTAGGGAAGCTGCTTATTTTGATAGTTGCCCAATAACAAGGATGATTATTAGGTGTGACTCTGTAATCAGCATTTCCAGGTAAAAGCCAAATTTCCCCTGCTTTTTCATTCTTCATCTAATGTAATGTACATTGTGACATGCACCTAATTCTTTCCACATTGCACCCTTTCCCAGGGGTTTTATGATGAGCTCATAACTCCAGGTGAAATGTTCAATAGTCTGAAGGGGGTGGGTGTGTATGCAAACCTCCTTCCCACAGGGTACGAGGTGCAGAGAACCAGGGAATCACCGACTGCACTGTCCATGGGCAGGCTTTCGCTGAGATTGGTAGCACTTTGCCTGCCTGAGCAGCTGTCGGATTGTGCTGTTAGGCTCCTACATCAGGAATTAAGTACTGCCTTCATCTACATGGTTACTTTTCATGGCCCGTATCTGAGTGGGTTTTCTAACCATTTAAGTTAAAGCGAAATGAAGTCTTCTCTGTAGATAGCATCTTTGGGAAAAGAAACCCCCAGCTGTCCCAGGGAGTGGTCCTGGGGGGAATAAGCTCAGATACTGGTTAGTGTAAGCAAAGCTGTCACCATCTCTGTGTGTGAAGTATTATGATACAGAATATGACGTGTAATAAATTTGAAAAGATGATTTCAGTTATCGGACCAAACCCAGGCTTGTGTTGGCAGACTCTCCCTCTAGTCATAGGGTGGAAAAATTGAGCTGGATGAATGGTTGCAGAGGCTTCCCCCGAGGCGGAGCAGAGAATGGGAAATGTATATTGTGAGGGGACCCACACAGTGATTCTGGGGACCCAAAACACAAGCTCGGTGTACCTGTGTCTGGGGATATGTAAGAGGCAATATTGCTGTATATTTTTCGATGGAGGATGTACGTGGATTTATTCTGCTAGTTCTGACTGCAAATACCAATGAAGAAGGTTAAGGATCAGATTATTTTGTTTGCTAATAAGTCTTAAAATGCTTAGACGGGTTGAGACCACTCGAAGTATCAGTATACAATGATGGATCCCTCGGGCAGGAGGAGATTAAAGGTTTCTTTTCATCCCTCAGTGTCGGAATACTAATGCAACACAATGAAAACATGTTTAGCTCTTAGAAGGATTACAGAGACTTCCAGAGATTTTAATCCATAGAGGATTCCTAATTACTATAATAATGATTTTTCATGCAATAGTTCATAAACCATTGCTGAGCAAAAAGGGAAAGTGTATTTTATGCGAAGAAATTTAAAGGATTTCGTTTTGATTTACTTCGTAATTAACCTATAACTGATCATATAGTTGATAAAAGGCCTGCTACTTTGTGAAGATAACATTTCTTAGTCAGTGATTGTAGCGAAGGAAATTTGAGTAACTTTCCAAAGTCACTGTTTGGGAGGTTTTGTTTTAGTGTCGCCAGTTTAACGAGACAGTGAATGAGGATAAATTCTGAATTAAGCAGAAGGTGGAGTGATGCAGTGTCTACATTATTTATACCAGTCTTTTCAACTTTCATGTTATTACTATTTAAAGGTACAGGTTATAACTGACTTTAAGTGATAGGGATTTACTCCCACATTGTGCAGTTCTTGTTGATTCGTGCAAAAATGCCAGGCTGTAGTGTATGAGTCATCTTACAACGTTGACATGGATTTTTGGGGTGGTTTTTTTCAACAAACAAACAAAACCAGAATTATCTGTATCCACTGACTATAAAGTTCATTCAAATGTAGCCCCCCGTACTCAGTTAATCTAAAATGAGATGAGATGAAGCCCATGCCTCTTTATCGCTTACAGCCAGTTCACCTGTGTACCCTCTATTATACTGGAGATTATCCCATGGTTTTTTGATACAACTTATTATCAGATGAAATCCCTTTGTTCTGAGAAAAAGAACCAAAGGAATAGAAATACATCATGAATTTTTAACCTGACTAAGTACTGGGTTGCAAGATGAAAAGTATTTCATGTTTCTGAAGATTAAGCAATCTCTAATTACTGGAGCTTAAGAAGAAACATCTTTAGGAAGCAGGTCACTTCCAAACTGCATGATTTCCTGTATCTTTTGATACCAGCTAAATTTGGAGACAAGATATGTGAACTGCATCGAAAATTTCTGTGTAACTTGTTTCTGAACATTTTTGTTAACTTTAGGATATTATTTCAATGGAAGGTTTAATCCATGTAGCAATTTGCAGAAAGAAAGTACCAGGTCTATGATAGATGAATTTTTTTAATTTTGTTTTAAAGAAACTGTTTTGATGTTTAGCATACATGCCAATATTCTCATTTGTATTTCTAAGGAAGCTTGCAGGTAAGAGATTGCCATAGGTCTTGGAATCAATGATAAAATTCGTTTTTACACCTATTTCCAGAAATTCCTCTTTAAAAATGTATGGACTTTTTTCATTGCTTCCAGTAGATTTCTGTCTTTTGCGCGTGTTCAGGTATAAATACTATGTAGACGGAGTTTTACAATTTGACCTTTTAAAAGGGTATATTTATAATGCACTTGCAGCCTGGCTCAATTTTTAGGTTCAAATCTGCACAGTCTTCCTGTCCTAACTGCTAAAACCCAAGCTGGAGCATACCCTCGCTCAGGCCTTGAAAGCACCAGCTCTTCTGAAGTTAATGCCGTGGTTCCCTGGGCTCTCTAGAGCTTTAAGTGCTTTTATAGGATCCAGTGGTTGAAATTTAACCTGACCGTTACTATAAAAGGACAAGAAGAATTAGTTGTAGTGATTGCTGAAAGACACCTTCAAACTTTAGGGAGCTGTTGGGAGGGAGTAATGGGGGATAATCCCCAAGTCACTCATTTTCTCCCATTGCTGACCTAAGCAGCGTTGGCTTCTTGCCGGGATCTGTCCTTTTCCTCCACACTGCCAGTCACTGGCCATTTGCATTCAGCCGGCAGCGGGTGTTGGAGAGCCTCAGGCAGCAGCTGTAACAAACATAAAGTGAATTTGTAGCAAAATGCTAAGGGCTTTTATCAGATACTTAGTCAACTTCTCTGTAAATAATCACAGTGGATTTACTATGCAGGGTCTGCACACAGAGTAGGCTTCTTCTGTCCAAAGCGATGGGCTGAGAAATTCAGTAGGGCTTCGACCCAGGCCACATACACAATATAATCATGCTGTAAGGAAATTTTTCATGATGAATTCTTGTATAAGTTAGCAAATTTCTCTACAGAATCACAGAATGCTGTGGGGTTGGAAGGGACCTCTGGAGATCATCCAGTCCCACCCCCTGACAAAGCAAGTCCACCCAGAGCAGGTCCCACAGGAACGTGTCCAGGCACGTTTGGAATGTCTCCAGAGATGGAGACTCCACCACCTCTCTGGGCAGCCTCTTCCAGGGCTCTGCCACCCTCACAGGAAAGAATTTCCTCCTCATGTTTAGATGGAACTTCTTATGTTCCAGTTTGTGCCTGTTCCCTCTTGTCCTGTCCGTGAGCACCACTGAAAAAAGACTGGCCCCATCCTCCTGACACCCTCCCTTGAAGTATTTATAGGTGTTGATCAGATCCCCCCTCAGTCTTCTCTTCTCCAGACTAAAAAGACCCAAGTCCCTCAGCCTTTACTGCTCTTCCCTACTCTGCATTGCTGCTCTCAGTAATGAATGCCATTATTTTTTTGCAGGAACTTAGTTTATACATCAATGCTTAGATGTGTAGATTGATGGACTGACACCTTGTATTCTTTTGCTCTCCAAAGTGAATCTGGTATTACTGGTGCTTGTTCTTGATTTATTTGTTCATGCTGGTTATCTTTAGCTATACTGGATATCACTTTTTCTTGTTTATTAGTTAAGCTGTAACTTGGAAGTCATCTCAAAGCGAAATAAGGGTTTTTCATTTAATTTCCTCCTCAGCCCAGCCTCTGCCTCCCTTGGAACGGACCAGAGGGCTTCTCAGCCCTTCTTGTGGGCGACAACTGTGTAAAGGCACAGGCTGCGCCCACAGCAGCTGGAACCCCAAAGCGTTTACACCATTTACACCATTTACACCAAAATTGTGGTCACGCATGCTCTGTCATACTGAATGGTTAATTGAACTGTTCTCTCCATGCACATACATGTTAGTCTAATTCCATCTAGAGAATTCCAGCTAATTTTATAGATATATTTGTGAAGCAGTGCGTTTCCTCAGTGAGAGGATCTAATGTTACTGTTCTGATTTAAGAATCAAGCCTTGTTTTGCCCTAGCTTTTTTTTACCAGTTGCTATTATTCTCTTAGTAAATATGCCCAGCCTTTGTGCTGACGTTTTCCTACTGTCAAGCAGATGCAGGTCTAAGGAATTTTCTTAGTGGTCTCAGATGTTAGAAGAATTAGGTTAATTCTCCTCCTTGTGCAACTTTTTATGGAAGTTAAATGTTTATGCTGTATGAATGCCAGTTTGGTGGAATTCACTGCTAATTGTGGAAAATGTATTTACTACTTTTCCTCCTGAGTTGAAAGACATTGTATTTTTGTTCCATTTGAGAGATAAATGCCTGTCTGCTTGTGTTACAACTTTATTTTCATTTTCAACTTCCTTTTTGTCAGCTCTAGGTGTCCTTAATATGTTCCAAGGATTTAAAAGATTATGTTAATTCATTTCACCGGCAGTGTGTCTTTTGTTGGTTTATTATTCTGGAAAGCCACTTACGCTGTCTCTCAGTTTGAATGCTCTCATCAAGACAACATAGTCTGTTACTTTGGTGTCCTTGCTATGAAGGTTTCCATGTTACTTTGGTAACTTGCCCTTTTTTTCAAAAAGTTTAGAAAGAATTTGTCAATCGTAACTTCTTATTCTCACCTTCCTCTAGCCTAGTCTACACAACGGTTTGGGAATTTAACGTGCATTTTTCCATTTGACTGCCATTAGTATAACTTGCAGTTTCAGTGGCATTCACAAGCCCTCCTATGCCACACCAAGGTACAGTTTCCAAAGAGGAAACAAACTTCAGTGAGAGCAGAAATGTAGTCTGTTCGAGCACTGGAATTAGCATAAAAAGTTGGGCCATCTAGCCCAGTATTCCTTGTGCTCAGGGTGATCATGTTCCTTCTTAACCCTTGGTGGTGAGCAGTTGTGTCATACCTGAAACATAGGGATTAATATACTTTATAAATGTTCAACGTTATCAGAAGTGACCGGGGAAGTTCTTAGTGCCCATATAAATGGCTAATCCTCATTTTAAGTCTTACTATGATGTTGACCTTCCTGATCCTTCAGGTCAGTGAGCTTCTCAGGTTAATTATGTGTAGTGTAGAAAAGCATGCTTTTCCTCTCTGATGTTTCAATTTTCTGCTTTAATGTTTTTTGTGTAATGTGCCTAGAAGGAAAGATTCCTTATTTTACTGTCTTCTTTCCTTCAGGACAAACTGACTGTAACCACATTTGGATTATGCACTGCAAAATCATGGATGATTTTTTGTTATAGCCTCATAGGACCTATATCTTTTTCAGGAAGCACTTAACATCAAGTGAGAAAGTGAGGGAGAAGGGAAGATGCCACTGAATCAGTAAGGTGGCCATGTTTTGTTCCTTACAATATAATTCAGGTTTTTCCTGATAAATAAATGGTTACATGGCATTTTATTTCAGTGACAACTTTGTACTTCTGGAAAATTCTGTGGACTAGCTGAAATAGGTGGTTTTTTTGGTTTTTTTTTTTAATGGGCATTCAAAGGGCTGGACTTCCACTGAAATTGCTACAGCACTTTCAACAGCAGCTGCGGGTGGCGAGGGTGGAAGTGAAGATGATGGCAGCCAGTGTGGAGAAACACATGGGTTAGAACTGGGCACCTCTTACATAACAGTAGACAATTAATGACTCAGAATCTAATTGTCAGTTCATTTGGTAGTCAAAAAAACTCCTTAGCATAACCAAGACTTGGATCAGTTGTATTTTCGGGATCTCTCCTATCCTTTATTTGTGTTAGTGTCTCATATTCTTTTTTAAAATTTTTGCTGCCTGTTAAGATTTTGTCATTGATTTCACATAGAAATAATTGGTCATCTTTGCTGACTCGTTTGCAAGCAGCAAAACAGCAGCAGCAGAATATATAGTTTCTATCCCCCAGTCATTCATTTGCTTCATTCAGTGACCTTGTGCATTTTGACTAATGAACACATGTACTGGTATTTATTGCAATAACATCTCTTCCTGCTAGAGAGACAAAGAATTAGAGCAATCCATTGGAATGACATTCCCCCCCTGCCCGGAGCAGAAAAGACATCAAGGTGTTGAGAAGCAAACTCATTTCCCTGTTACGGATGAGAGGGACAGCAAGAAAAAGGGAAGAGTAGAGAAAGAGATGTATAAACCTCACAGTGATTCAGGAAGGACCATCAGTTGGTTCTGACGATAGGAGTTTGTTCCCTCTAATGCAACTTGTGTGCAGCACCTAGAAAACACTGAGGCTAGCCCTCCATCAGGAGTATAAAGCATCCCATTCAGGCCAGAAAGTTTAAGGTTTAAGTGGTCTCTGAAGGTCGTGAGGTTCAGGCTCATGCTTAGAGCATGACTAATTTTCAGCGTAGGCTAGGTTGTTCTGGGCTTTGTCTGGCTGAGTTTTGAATATTTCCAGGGTTAGATACACCATGATACCCCTGGGCAAACTAGTCCCAATGCCCTCACTGGGGACTGGTTGTTTTTTTTCCCCTTATGCTCAAGCCACAATTTCCCTTCCTGCAATTTGTCCGTTACCCCCTTATGAGAAGAGTCCAACTCTGTTTTCCCCTCTGGATAGCTGAAGACAGCAACTAGATCCCCCTTAGTTTTCTCTTTGCAGCCCTTAACTTATTCCAAGTATTTCAAGACTACTAATTTATTTCTGTCATCCAGCATTTGTTGTTGTGTTGTTCTGCCAAGGCACTTGGGTATCTCTGTTTGATTGCTTTCAGCGGGGCAATGGGGTCTGCTACATTGGTGTGCTTGCAAAAATGAACACAAAAAAAACCCACATTCGTGAGACAAAGAGCGTGAGCTGAGCATCAAGAACGCAGTAATGAGCTCCTGTCCAGTGATGGTGTGTAGCTTGGAATTTGAAGGCATATATTTGTGCCTTTTTGTCTGCTGTAATTTTTTTCCCTGTCAATTCTTCCTTCTCCATATTGCTTCTATCCTTTATTTCTCTATACCTCTCTGCTTTTCCTTGGAATGTTGTCCTAGAAGGAAAGTTATCATATGCAGGGGGGAAAAAAAAAAAGTAAAAAAAAAAAAGTGGGAGCTCACGAAAACAGAACACTGCTCAGATTTTTAGAGTCAGTCATCTTAATCTACATGGAGTGATGGAGTATGATTTGATTAGGATGATGCAGAAGTTTTCACAGACATGTCTGGGTGGAGTTGGAAGGTAAATATAGCTGGCATTTGAGGGCTACTGTCAGGTAACGAGTAACTTTCCCTGCAGAGGATTTGTTCCAGTTGGGGACAATTTCTTCTTGACCAGTAAAAAGTTGACAGGGATTCCTTAAGGTCAAGGAAGCTTCAGAGTAAAGGTTTGTGTTCATTTTCTTATGAGTGTAATCATGTGATTGAGGCATATCATCTTGATGGAGGGGGAAAAAAACCACCCGTTCAGACAGGGAGAAGAGGCACAGCTGATTTGCCTGGAAAACTCTTCATGGCTTCAGGAGATGTTCCTCCATTCTTTCTGAGTATCAGAAGCAGCACTGCTTGCAGTGAAGGAAATGAGATGTTATAAGGATATTCTCCATCTAGAGCATGATTAGAAGGGCCTAGCTATGAGCATTCTCTCTTTGGGATATCCTACAAGTTCAGATCTATATCACAAATTCTGTAGCTTGCTGCATTAATTCCTTTTGCTGAGACTTCTGTAAGTTGAGAAATGAATTCCTGTGACTCTTAGCATTAGCAAAAGCAGAACATTTTTATAATTGTGAGCTCTTGTCTTACATGGAGTCACTGCCTGTACTCCAGCTTGCTTTCCAAGAAGGCAAAGTCATTCTTCAGGGAGCTCTGGAGGCGTTCATGACCTCATTTACACAGCGATAAATCCCCAGATCTCATTCAGCAGTTGTTTTCTCTGTGACTAAATATTTCAGTCACCCACCATATGAGATAATTTTACAAAGTTGAAGTGGTACAGGAAAGACTGTTCTAATTAAAGGTATAATATACTAATAAACTTGAACAAATGAACTGGTGCTTGGTGGAAAAAAATATAGTAAGCTTGCAAAACTTACTCTCCCTAATTACACTAATGGGTGTTTCTCAGGCTTGGTCCACGCAGCTGTTCTGCATGGCCCTCATTACTGTGGCTAATCTTGGAATGGCAGCTTCCTTCCTTTTAATTTATGGATTCCATTAAAGGCAGCTATGGTCTATATGTAGTTTACTAAAGCTTAATTTTCTTGCTAAGTAAAAAAGTACTTTTTTGCCAAACTAGAAAAAAACAAACCCAAAAACCAAAAGCAACCTTCATTTAAAATGGGAATTTCAGTGAAAACTGTTTACAAAATAAGAGTCCTTGTATTCCTTTTCCCTGAATGACACTGAAAGCATATCACTACCTGTCCTATAAATTGTACACTGCATGCAGGTAATTTACAGGTAGTGCTGAAGGCAGATTTTGGACCTATAAAGATCCCAAGCTTTCTAGAAAAGTTTCCTGTTTGAAGAGGAGAGGGAGATTGTGTGGTCCTCACTAACAGGAGTTCCTCATTGGAGTTACTGCCATTGCAGATCATAGAATCATAGAAGGGTTTGGGCTGGAAGGGACCTTAAAGATCATTAAGTTCCACCCCCCTGCCCTGGGCAGGGACACAGAATCCCAGAATGCTGTGGGGCTGGAAGGGACCTCTGGAGATCATCTAGTCCAACCCCCTGACAAAGCAGGTCCACCCAGAGCAGGTTGCACAGGAACGTGTCCAGGCGGGTTTGAATGTCTCCAGAGAAGGAGACTCCACCACCTCTCTGGGCAGCCTCTTCCAGGGCTCTGTCACCCTCACAGGAAAGAGATTCCTCCTCATGTTTAGATGGAACTTATGTTCCAGTTTGTGCCCATTCCCTCTTGTCCTGTCCCTGGGCACCACTGAAAAAAGACTGGCCCCATCCTCCTGACACCCACCCTTTAAGTATTTATGGGTGTTGATCAGATTCCCCCTCACCCTTCTCTTCTCCAGACTAAAAAGACCCAAGTCCCTCAGCCTTTCCTCATCAGACAGATGCTCCAGGCCCCTCATCATCTTTGTAGCCCTCTGCTGTCCCCTCTCCAGCAGTTCCCTGTCCTTCTGGAACTGGGGAGCCCAGAACTGGACCCAGTGCTCCAGATGTGGCCTTCCCAGGGCAGAGCAGAGGGGCAGGATGACCTCCCTCCACCTGCTGCTCACACTCTTCCTGATGCACCCCAGGGTGCCAAATGAATAATGACAATTGATAATTGAATTAGAAAACACCGTTGAAAAAGTGATGAGGCTTTTTTCTGTTTTTAAAATACATTAAGCCAAGTATAATGGCTGTAGCTTCTAAAACAAACTCATAAAAACTGATGAAAGCACAGTTGAAAGATACATGGTGGCTTTATTTGCGGAACTTGTCATAATTTTTAGCTGTTCAGTAAATGTTTTTTCCTTCAGGTCAGACTAGAGAGATTCCTATAGGTACCTATGTTTGGTACCTTCTTTCTTCATAACAGTTCAATGTGCCATTGCACTTAAGGCTCTCTGGAATGTTCAAGGAAAGGAGAAAATACGTGGACTGGAAAATGAAAGGGGTTTAGTTTGTTTTTGGAAATTGAACTTTCTTTCATCTTCACGGAAACCTAGAGGAGCTGCATATGTTTATATGACTTGTAATATTAAGGTGTCTGACAAAATTAGGGTTTAAATTCTACAGGAAAATATGCCAATTTGCTCAAACCATTATCATATTCATTGGGGCTTTTTATTTATTAGGTTATTCTATTCAACACTGTTCTTTCAAGTTGGTTAATGCCATTGCTGTTGAATATCCCTAGTGTGACTATGGAAAAAGGAGGAGGAAAGAATAATACTTATTGCATTATATTTTCTTCATCATGTATTCATTAAATTTTGTTTAGATAATTAATCTGGGGGTTAAAATTCAGCAACTGTTGCTATTTCAACAGTTGTTGCGCAGTGCCAAACACAAGCTTTGATGCAGAATTATCTTTATTTTTTGAGCCAAGTCAACATCTGTTTGGGATCCTTTTCTCATCATAGTATTTCAACAGTAGTTTCTTACAAAAGTGGTTGATGTGTACATTCTGGGAAACTGAGTCACAGAGACTGTTGTATTTGTGCATAGGTTTGTGTGTCTGACTGACAGCCAACATGTTTGTTAGGCCATGGCAGTGGTGGTGTGTGGGGAAAATCTGCTTTGGAGAAGGACATGTGGAAGATTTTGCTCTTAGGAAAAGCAAGCTCCTCGGAAGTGGAGGAAGAAAATGTGGCCGAACTGGTAAAAATTCCCACCAGTCCAGGTATTTTGAGATTTACTGCTGCAAACATCAGCCTTCAAAACCGAGAAATAGTTTGTTCCGTTTTGGGACAGTATTATCTCTGCTCCTTTTGAACAGATTGTGGGAAGCCCATTAGAAGTTTAGGGCTTAGTAGAGTGTAACGTATAGAAGAGAAGCGGCTTAGGCTTTGTTTTGTTTTAGCTATGCAGGATAGTATATATAGGATAATAGCAGTGTGCCATGGTTGTACAGTAGATTAGGCAGCTGAGGAGGGGAAAAAAGATCCTCTAGTCTTAGCATTTGACCTGGGAAATTACATCAAACCATCAAATCTTCAAGCATCTATAATTACGTGATGATTCCAGCATCTAAGGGTCTCTGTGGATCTCCAGTCAACTAAGAATTTTTTGTTTCTTTTATGTAGACAATTAAAGATTAATTAAGTTGTTTTAAAAAATTTTGGCAAATCATGTGTTCTCTTTTGCTTGAAAACAATCTTGGAATAAGCGTAGTGAATTAATTCAGCATTAATGAATTCTGGTTATTTTGTAATGGATTTTTAATCTTGTATTCTTTAGAAAAATAATGCTGTGTTTTGTAGACCTGTGGGGTGCTGTTAATGTTTTTTGTTTGATGCAGTCTTAAAAAGGTAAGATTTAAAAAAACTAATCCAGGAGAGGAGATGTCAATATCTGATAAATGATGATGTACTTTCTTAAAGAAGAGCAATAGTGGCTGTTTTTGTTTGTGACTAGTTAGGTTTGATGTCAAGTTTCTGAATTGCTGAAACCTACATCATGGGCCTGAAAATGAGGTCTGTTGGCTTTTTTGGGTTAAATTTACTATAATGAACCCTCCCATGGAGGCTGATGTTCTCCAGTAAGGATGTCAAAACCCTCCCGTGAATATTCCCATTGGCACTGGGTCCCCACACTGGTTATCATCGGTTCAATTCAAGTTTTGGAAAGATACTTTCTGTAGAGTTTACAAGAACTTTATTTACTATCAACAACTGACTGATTGTCCCTGGACCTTGCCCCTTACCCTTCGTGGAAATATTTAGATAGCTTGCTCTCTTCCATCTGTAGCATCTTTACAGGCAGAGAAGATGAAAACTGATGTGTTGAGTATAAGGTTAATACCTGAGAGGTTTTTTCAGAGCTGCATTTAACAGGGCAGCTTAGGCCTTAAGTGACTCCTGCAAAGGTGGGCAAGGAACCTCTTCCCCATCATTGACAGGGGCAGGGCACTCAGTCATGTCTTGGCCCTTCCATTTTTCAAGCACTTTACTCATCATGTAAATCCAGGATTTAAGAAATAAAAAGTTAATGGGACCTGGATTTGCTGTCTGTATTTTGTGTCCATAGCATATCTTAACTCTTTACTGCTTTCAGTACCTGGCAGCTTTGTGCCAGCATAGTTAGGTCTGTAGTATAAAAAGTATTGTTGGAAAGCAAATAATGTTATTGCTGGATAGCACCAAACCAGCACTGAACATTGGCAGAAGGGGAATGGGTAACTTACTACTTTAGATTTTTAAAAGCGTCATAAAAGTCAAGTAAAGGTGAGGAAAGAGAGCAGGCACAAGAGAGAAAACAAAGAAAGCGATGCCGTTATGCATCCTTTACGTTATGTTTTGTACAAACAAGCTTATTAATGTGCAAGGTAGAGGCCATATGGCAATATCTATTTTAATCACCTGTTTCCATTCCTTGTAATCAGCAGAAACTTCCTGGGTTCACTTCTTTACAACTGGCCTGTTTTTATTTGGGAATTTGAGGATACCGGCTGGAGGTGGGTTTTGTTCATCAGAAGGAAAGTCTGTGTAACTATTTCCTAGTAGCTTAACAGATGAAAGAGTGTGTGTTGTGGGGAGGGAGATAAAATTCAGCATGAAAACAACCCATTCTGAAAAGCGATGTGGAATGATTTCATTATTGTTGGAGACCTTCAGGATTTGGGTATGTGTATGAGTAGGTTTTCCTTTTCCACCCATAGCTAGAAGTGGAGTAAAGTAATGCCTGGATGAGATGACTGGTCATTCACTAAACTTCACGGAACCATCATAGATCAAAATTTCTTTGGTCACCAGTAAAGCATCTTGCTGACCCAAGCGTCCTCATACATCTTCAGCATTTATTACTTCATCAGATCTTTTCTTCAGTAGTCCTTTGTTATTCACTTTCTGATGTGTTATGAAACTGTAGGAAAGAAATAAAGTTCTGAGATAATACCAATTTTTTGAGCCTTTCAGTTTATCTCCTCTGAAGGTCATTGCCTTGCTAGGATCCTAACAACATATTTGATAGGCAAGTCAAATTGCTCTGAAATACTAGTCTTGGTGTGGTTTGCTGCCTCGGTACGTGTCTTGGTCTTTTAACTCCTTTTTAGCTTACAACATTGGTGTCAGATGATATTATCCAAGGCGTGTTAGTTTCTGGGTTTTTTTGGACTTTTTTTCATTGCATAATCAAAATATGCCATCTTAAGTTGTCTGTAGTTTCATCATTCCCCAGCACTCGGCAGTGAGTAGAGTCTTCTGACCATCACTTAGATGTTGTCACTTTGCTTTTGTCTGGAATTTTACTAAGCCTCTAATAAATTCAATGCTTGGTTCTATCAAAGCAGCATCGTCTGGGCAGTGAGGCACAGTTTAAATTGTTATTAGTATAACTGCACAAAAGAACTGATCTTTCACTACAACACTTCACCTCGTTCCCCATGGCTTGATCAAGATCTTTACACAGCTGAAAAGCTTGTTTTGGTTTACAGAGATTGTGGCAGAAAGTGACTTGCTGTGCATCTCTCCACTTATAGTAGCATTTTTAGTGAGGGTTTAGGTTTCCTTCTTCCTGAGACATGTTAAAGTAATTTAATATAGTGTTTTCCATTGTTTCATGTCTTGGAAAGATTTCTTTCCATTAAAAAAAAAATATAAAAAAATCATGAAGGCAGTGGTTTACTTTGAACTCTTCTCTTCCAAAGCTTGGAGTAAATTTTAAACTTTTCCCTGGGCAAGAGTCTAGTCAACTACAAGAAGGATACAGGATGCTTAAAAATAGGGAAACACGGTGTTTGCTTTACCCTTGTGGCTTGTAGATGAGTAGCTTGTAGCTACTCACAGTGCAGCAGTTTGCAGACTTCTCTACTTAAACTCCAGGAGTTTAAATACCTTTCTGAGAGGTGTATGGGCTACTATTTCTTTGTCTTTGCTGTGAAACAACCATTTAAAAAAGCCAACAGCAAATACCACTTCATCTTCTGCCTTCTTAACAACACTTTGATTTCAGCATGTTCAATTGTAGTGAGGCATTCATCAGTGGAAATAATATAAATTGATTTTAACATGTAAAACATTCTAATGGGAAGCAGTGATATTGTGAGTCAGTTGTTTATAATGAGACAGTTTTGCTCTGCTTTCTCTCTCTAGTATTCCTGGAGCTGTCACATACTGCGGTGTTAATGGAAACAATAGAGGTAGAAAAGGTCTTTGATTATTTGTGGATATAAGTGTGTATTTCGAGTGACTTCTGGGGTCTTGAAACCAAGTCACTGTTGCTAATGATAAATCTCTTGTGTTAATGACACTGTAGGACTCTGATCAAACCAACCCTAGGACTGTATGATGTAAAATGGCACCTGGGTTAGAAGCAGGATTTAGCATGGGTGATGCTTAGGTTGGAAGTGGCATTGTCAGAAACTCTTTCAGCTGCAATATGTGTTCAAAGGGAGTAATAGACTATACTGTAAAATACTGTCTTTCTATGTTTCTGGTGTGTATAATTGGAGCTAATGGCATGTTGTTGCCTATGATGGATGTTGACGTAAAGGAATACAGAAATGCAGGGCAATCCTCCCTCATAAGAAGGTGATATCTTAGATATGTGCTGTCTTGCAGCTTAATGTAGTTTAAATATTAATCCCAATGGCCTGCGTAGTAGGCTCTTTAAAAGGGGTGCTTGCTGACAAGTGTTTCAAAGCAGAATTGTTCAAAGGAGTTGTACTTACCTGGGGATTGGAACTGATATTTTTAGGTTTCGTTATTTTGTTTTAGTCGATTTTTATTGTCACATTTTAGAGTTTAGGCCCTGAAGACAAAAAGAAATATGAAGTTTTAGAAGGCTGAAGAATGCTAGCATGAATCTTGTCATAGAAAAAGGAGGAGAAAGAAAGAGGAGAAAAAGAATAGATATGGAGGGGAGAGAGTAGCCAGCCTAACTTCTGTTTTCAGAAAAATACTGGAACAAATGCTCAGGCCTTGTAGCACTAAAAAATAATACAGCGGTAAGTAGCAGCCAATGTGGTTTTGTCAAAAAGAAGTCATGTCAAACTGACAGTGACAGGTTAATAGACCTTGTGACTGTGGAAGAAACAGTAAATGTAAGATGCTGTAGCTTCACTTCAGTGAAAGCTCCGACACTGTTTCCTGTGATGTTCTCATAAGCAAGCCAAGGAAACGTGGCGTCGGTAAAACCAGTGTGTGACAGGTGGAAACTGTGTCGTAGCTGTACATAAATGGCTGGGAGCAGAGCAGCAAGGTGGATTTAGAGACTAGGTACTTTCCAGATTATTGAAGCATGGGAATAGGTTGAGAATAAGTTTCCAGCGACACTTGTGGTATTTCCATCCCCGGAGGCCTTTAGAAAGGCTAGATAAGAGTACATCACTAACGGTTTCAGCAGAGAGGTTCCAGCCCTCCTCCTGATGCTGGGAGGAGATAAACTTGATGATCATGTGAACTCACTTCAAGATGTATTTTGTATCATATTATCTCAGAACAGACTTGGTCACTTTATTTAATAACTTGTTTCAACTTCATTGCGCAAAAGTACCCTAAACAAAACTGAGCAAACAAGAGGACTTAACAAACAAAATATCTATGGTTGGTTGTGTATGACTTCAAAAAAATAAATAGACTCCATTTACTGTTTAGGTGTGTGTATTTGCCTGATGTTACATTTGCATGATTTGTTCTGTTATTTATACTCATTTCATTCTCTGAGAGTTTTGTTGACGAGGTAATGAATCAAATGAGTGAATTCTCTTGGGTATATACAGAATGCTTACTAAGTGATGTATCCAATAGTTTAGTTTTGATTGAACCCCTTGCCATGCCAAATATATTATTCACGTATTATTACAGTTCATTACTTTTCAACACCATCAAATACAACACATACTGAATTTTAAAGATTTCCTTTGTGAAGGCAAGTGCAAGTATTAAGGGACAAATTGCAATTACTCCACTCTTCTCAGTCCTTAAAATCATCTCCGTAATATTATTTCCTGCCATGCTGTTCTACACAAACCTTTTTGTTCCATTTATTGTAGGAATATGGGGAGATTAAGAAATGTACGTCTGTGTCTGTGCAGTCTTTATACCAGATAGCAACAGTAATGTTAGCATACACTAAGAATGAAAGAAGAATGCAGTAGTTATTTCGTGCCTTTATAGGTTTAGTTCTCTATTTTTAATTTTCACCTTCCACTATATTCCACTGTGAAGTTTTTGTGCTTTGGAATGAATGCATGTGAGGATAGTCCCAAGAAGTTAAATGTAATTAAAAATACTTCTGCAACAAAGAATATCAATCATTTTTCCTCCTTTAAGAATTCTGCAAGAGAGGTGATAATGATTTCATATGCTTTAGTTCCCTGGATGGTAATACTTTAACAAAAATCAATATATTGCATATTTCTGAATGCAACCTATTAATTTGTTGTTTCAACATCTCAGGCTACTGATCTCTTTGAGTTATCCTTGTTACTTTTCTCATAATTAGAGAAACCCTTGGAAGAACACACTTTTTAGTCTCCTGGAGGGTTTTTTTTCTCCATTAAAATACTTTCTAGATAATGATCTGAAGTGAATTAATGATTAATTCTATCAGTAAAATTCAACAAAAGAGTTGGGGGAGGAACAATAAAGATGGAAAAGTTTAATCAGTATTGCCACTGGGCACAAGAAACTACTATCAGAAATACGGATGTACTGCCTTCCTACTCTGACTGTGACTATCCTTTAAAATATTCTTTCTCCAAAGAAAGGGGATTTTGTCTTTCCATTAATATTTTGTGATAGTAGTTTGGTTTTCTAAACCAAATCCTTGCCAAATCTACTTGAGATGATGGGCGATGGTTGCAGTTGGGTTTTTTTTGTGGAGTGGCAGGTTGGGGTTTTTTCCACTGCTTGGTTCCCAATTACATACAAATTCTTCAAGGGAGAGAGCAAGGTCTTTAGCTTTCCTTAGTGGAGCTACTGGTCCTGCTCCAAGGGGAGAGGTGTCAGGCAAGGCAGCCACAGCTCCATGCTGGGAGCCTGCAGCTCAGGTGGGACCAACAGAGTTTGGCCCCATGAGGAAGAGGAAGGTCCGAAGGGGACTGGGCAGACCTTGCCCTATCACTTATTTGGCAGGGAACAGGGACCTGTCTTGAGGACACAGTAAGCAGAGTTGTGTACACATCTTTTGTTTTACTTTTCTGTCTTTCATGGTCACTTGGAGCTTCTCTGTTCAAAGATGAAGTACCGGAACTGATATAGCGAAGTTAGGCTTTTCCTACATTTAATGGTCTTCCAGTCCTTTTTCAGAAACTCTAGTATGGAAATATTTGCGCAGCTCTATCTCAAAGCTATGGCAAACTTGGGATGCTCTCACACTTGGCTGCATTGTCTTGTTCACAGGCAAATTCTTTGCCTTTGGGGGAACAGAATTTCTACTCTCTGAATTTTAATAGTAGAGAACACAATGCTGTCAGTGTAAAGTAATCCTGATTTTAGTATCATCAAAGGTTTTGCTGTCAGGCTATTTAGTACTTTGCTTTACAAATGGATCTCTGTGAATTCCCGGGTTGCGTTAGATTACTGGGGAAAAGAGTTTTGAGGAAAAAGGGAATTTTTTTTTTCAGAGCTGCCTGTCCATTACTCTCCAAGATAGTTCATAGTGGCTACCCTGTGGTTTGTGTGCCCCAAATCAGCATTTGATCACTTGTCTTCACAGCAATGAGGAAATTGAACTTAGCTCTGTGCTTGTGTTTTGCAGAGTCACCTGGATGTATCTGAAAGATAGCCTAAAAGCACAACTACTGTGCTCAAACTATTGGAATCATTCAATTGCACAGTGAACATTAAATAAGAGTTACTGTAGGTACTACCAGCAATCAGAGGGAGGCAGGGCAGGAACACCACTGGGCTGGGGAAGAAATTTGGAAGTGCTGCAGGCAGACCCACAAACTTCAGATGATTTGCGTACTTGGGGCTTAACCGTGACTTTGCTGTGCTTGGGTCATGTTTCATTCTTCAGTAGAGCAAATTATTAAATGTTTTATTACCAGATTCATCCCTTCGATTTGCGTCACACTGAGAATTTGCTGATGACAGCTATTGATCAGAAATCTTAGTGTTCTCTCAACATAATCTCTCTGTTACAGCGGCACTGAACTTAAAATAATAGAATCCAGTACTCCCAGTCTCATAAAGTGGTATTCTACCTTTATATGGCAATTCCTTTACTGAAGCCAGAGAGACAAGAATTTCCCACTCAGTGTGTTGTTCTTAAAATTATCTTAAAATCTTACATCGGTTCATTAGATATTTCTGTGCTACTATCCCTTCATTGACCTTATTTTTATTGAAAAAAAAAAATCTTAGGAGAGCACTCGTAAAGATACTGCTGCACACAGTTTCCTTAACAAGTTATGCAAGTCACTGTGAAAGGATTTTGCAGAATCACGTTATAAATCCCTTGAATAGGGCTATTGATTTCTGAAGAGGTCTTGCTGGAAAGGGAATGTGCTGCTCAAGCCCCCAGAGGTGTTACAAAGCTCACTAAAAGGACAATAGCACTGAAGAAGCAACGCCAGGAAAAAATCAAACCCATGGGTGCTTTTTGTTTGTTTGTTCTCAGCTAGATATACAGGGGAGAGAGTATGGGTTAAGATATATTATTTCAACTGGGGCTGAAAGTTGCTTTCTTTTCATATTGAAAGTGATTTGATGTGCCTGTAAAATGGGTGAGCTAAGGTCCATTGCTGAGTAGATGTGGCAAACAGACTGGCTTGTCAGGTCCTTATGTGTGAACAGTGATTCCTTACACAGCAAGTAAACACTATCTTTATAAAACAGAGTCATGGTGCCAGAGTTACTTCAATGTGGAACATGCTCATCTTATTCTACCACCATCCATTGTTAAAGACTAGGACCATACCTTCTATCAACTCGTTCATTTGCTGTCTGATACCAGCTCATTTATTTTTAATAATAAATGAATACAGAAGGCATCATATTTGTAGAAAGTAACTGTATTCTTTAAAGTTATACTTTAATCTGCAAGTCATAATTAATGCTTATATGTGTTCTAGTATGGTGACAAATAAGAGGAGGAGAACAAAAAGAAGGAATTGCTGGAAGAGAAAATGGAGGAAGGTCACAGAAAAACTAAGCTAAAAATCCCACCTACTTTATTTTAGTCTCTGATGTGCTGTTGACTTGAGCTTAAGTCTCTGTTCTGTTGTTTTGAGAAGCTGTAATTAGAAGTCCTTATTCCTCAATACCAGGAACAGCAAAGGCAGAGCACTGACTTCTAAATGAAGCTTCTATTTTCATTTCCTTTTTTGCAGTCATTCCCAGGTCAATAGGTGCTGTATTTATTCCTTCATCTTTGGGGATAGGGTGTGCACCTCAAGGAACATGTTTTATCAAAGAGATGAGTTTTAGCCTTTTTCCTTCATACTGTGTTCTTTATAGCATGTATTTGGTTTTGTGTCTATGGCAGCAGTTTTTTGAGTGTATTATAATTTGTGAGGTTTGAGACCTGCAAGAAAATACTAGATGGTGGAATAAAAATTAGTTTTGACTTGTAATTCCTGCTAAGGTTCATGAACCACAAGAATCCTTAGATTCACAACTCCTTAAGTAACGTGTTCTTCCTAGCTGACAACGCACTACAAAAAGGGATGATTTTAGCAGCAACTATAGAAGTGTTTAATCAGTTGAAACATAAAGGCTAAGAGAAACAAGGCTCTGCAGAGAGGTCTGGACCTATCTCTGGATGGTGGCTTTTTGAACTAGCAAAGTCTAACAGCTTTCAGTATTAGATGTAGGGAGATATTTTTTATTATTATAATTGTTGTTGTTGTTTAATTTGGGAAGTTCTAGCTCTTTCTGCAAATCACCTATCTTTTTAAAAAATTGTCTGAGTATGAATGGTAGTGCTAGAAGTATTACTTCTGTTTGTATTTCAGAAGCACCTGCGATAATTTTAAAAGTTCTACATGATTTTGGAGCCTGTTTTGAAAGTAGTTGTGGAGCCATGGTTCACAGAACAGGGCTTCTAAAATCCTGAGAAGCACTTATCTCTACTCTTAGGCAATCAATGGTGTTTCAAGGCTGGTCTTTAGGCAGTCTTGATTAGGACAACAATGTTCCAATTTGCACTGAGAATCCAGTTTAAAATGTTGGTGTTTCACAGACACTTTTATCCATCCGTCATACATGTCTGTAGTCTTATAAGAGGAGGAATATTTTGTTCTTGTATAAAAACTAATCCAGAAAGATTTCTTCATGTATTAATAGCTATAACTGTTTTCTTTATACTACCAACTCTCATCAGATTTCTGACAATTTTTTTTTCCCCAAGACATTTTCTTTCCATTTCTGTGCTCTGATTTCAGCTCAGTGCGAGCTGCAGTCTTGTGGAAGCAGTCTTACTTCGATGCTAACAATGTGCACATTTTGTCCTTTTTTTTTTTTTTTATCCCCATCCTCACATATGTACATTTTGTAAAAGTACTTATGATACAATTTAGTTTGCAACTTGACTCAAACCTACTCTGGAATGAAGCAATCCATTTCTGTGGTTTCTAGTTTCAGGTGACTAATGGGAAGAGAGAATAAAGGAATAAATATATTCTTTCTCTGTATTCCTATTCCCAACTCTATTTAGAAGCATAGAATTGCAGAATAATTGAGGTTGAAAGAGACTTCTGGGGGCCTCTAGTCCAACCCCTTGCTATAAGCAGTCTAAGCACATCAGGTTGGTCAGGACCTTGTCCAGGTGAGTTTTGACTATCTCCAAGGATGGAGGTTCCTCATCTGCTCTGGAACCGCGCTCCAGTGTTTCACCACTCTCTGGTGAAAAAGGATAATTCCTTTGCCATACCTTGTGCCTGTTGTTCCCTGTCTTTTAGCTGCACATCTGTGAGATGATTCTGACTCTGTCTTCTCTACACTCTTCCATCAGGCAGCCTTTTTAAATGGGAAGACACAACCTGTAATAAGGCAAACACAGTTGTTTTGAATAGTTTGTCTTAATCGGAACTCGGTGCTGTCTTGCTGCAATTGTCCAACAGTTTATTCTTTATGTTTGTTTCAAATACTGTTATAAAGCAGGAAATGTTTGCTTGATAATTAAGGGCCAGTGTCTTATAGAAGGAATGGAAATACATATAAACTAATATTTAACAGTATGCCTACAGAAAAACCATTAAATGGGATTTCTCTCGAGACACGCATTTAATATTGTATTAAAGCTTAGAGGAGTATTTAGTAATAGTTCAAGGAAGGCCTTTCTCCTTACTATTGACTGTAGAAGTCAATGACCACAGCCACACAGGGTTACCTGAAAAAGATGCTGTTGAGTGACAACTAGCTGCATTTTCAGGTGCACTACAGCATGAGTAGCTGTGCAGATTTTTGCATATTGCTTTTGAGAAGAGGAACTGTATGAAAGTATTCTAATTAACAAATGACATACATAACAGAACACCCATCTCTGAGGTTCAAAAGAGATGCCAAGGACTAAGTTTGGCAGTTCAGACTCAAGGCATATGTAACACTTCTGAAAATCCTACATTTCCCCAGCCTTTGCCCTGGCATGTCACACCAATCAATCACACACTCCCTTACAGGTTGTCACATGCCATTGTATGTGCTGATTGGCTAAATATGTGCTGGATTATACAAGATGCAAAGTCTAAATTTGACTGACAAACATAACCATTTTGTCAATATCAGTATCTTTTTATTCATCAGAAGTTGTCTGTGGCCTTGCTAACACCTTTGCAATCGTTCTAACTGGCCTTGCTTATGCTTTAAAACTAAAGTTTCTTGGCAATGTAATGACAGTCACAATCAAGCCTGAGGAAAACGTGCATTTCAGGCTGTTTCCACTTTTGAACGTGTCAGATTTCAACATTACCTCTTGGAAACGAGTGTGTGAGGTGCACAGAGGTGAACCTTGGCTCCCCTACAGAAGACCCAGTGAGAGTGAGAAATGACTGAACTGGGGATTCATATGTGTTCTTCCTCAGCTGATATTATTTATGGCCATTATTTATGACCTCAAGTTGCCCCAGGGGAGGTTCAGATTGGAGAGTAGGGAAAATGTTGACATGGGAAGGGTTCTGAAGCCTTGGAATGGGCTGCCCAGGGCAGGGGTTGAGGCCCCATCCCTGGAGGTATTTCAAAGCCGGGTTGACATAGTGTTTAGAGACATGGTTTAGTGATGGTTTTTATCAGAGATGGGTCGATGGTTGGACTAGATGATCTGAAAGGTCCCTTCCAACCTGGACAATTCTATGTTTGTATCTGTGTAGAAGGTTTTTGTCTTTTAAGTCTGTTTCAGGATTGGATGCCAAACTGCTGTTGTAGTCTTCAGCTGCAGTATGTAACACAGCTTTGACCATGGGCTTGTGTCTTGGGAACAGAGTTTCACTAAGATCACTCTGTCTGCTGCTGCTTGTGGCCTGTGTGATTTGGAAAGCTCACTGGAATTTGCTGACATTACCTGCTCTGATCCCAGCCTGTTGTGCGGTAGGAATGTGTCTGTCTTGGCAAATCAAATCCTGCAGCACCCGTCAGCAAGTATCATCACTGTAGCTGTGCTGTCATTACATTTGACAGCATAAAAAGCATTGATTGCATCAAAAATGATTTGAGTCATCCGCAAGGTCAGTGACAGAGGAGACACGATCAGTATTTGAAGGGAATTGGAGGTTGTTTTTATTTCAGTTTGTGGTCTAGACTAACACTGGTATATAGTCCACACTCAGGAAGGCAGTCAAACTCCTCACTGCATTTACTTTTTGGTGGACTTGTGTATCTGCAAAGAAATACAAATGAAATTACATGAAAAACATATCTGATGGAGATTTGAACTAAAACTTGTTTTAGTTTTGAGCCCACGTAGCTTTGAGAAGAATTACTGCTGATGGTGGGTGTTGGTATGTTGCAGCTTTTCTTCAAATGGCAACCTTTAGTCCAGACCTATTTGGTACCAGCTGCATTATGGCAAGTAAAAGAATGGATTTAGTCTGAAATAAGGCAATTTCCCTTTTTGTGGAAAGCTTACTTGTAACTCTTGAGAAATATTTATTTAAAAAAAAAATAATCAAAACAACAACCTTCCCTACAGAACTAAATGAAAACAACGCTGCTTTTGTGAACTTCTTTTATGCCCTATGTTAAGTTTTGAAATTGTGTCTTATTTTATGGCTATTTCTCTACATATACCTTCCAGCATGATGCCAAAGTCATAGAAAAGCTGCTACTCATGACAACGCTGCAGTAGGAAATGTCCTCATGCTTTATTTCTTTGACGGAAACCAAAGTGAGGAAGGAGATCTCTGCTTCTGTGTTGGCCTCTGGCAGTTAATTTGTCAGCTGTATTATGCCTGAACTATAAACAGGATCAGATCTGAAAACTCCCTCTTGATCCCTGGTGTGGCAGAGTGAATCTGGAGGAAAGTCACATGGAATCACTGAAGTTGGAGGGCATAGGGTTTTTGGGGAATTGGATTTGGCAGTGACTCCAGCCTACAGCTCCTGGCTGCAGTGAACGTTTTTCCAGGCTAGGGATTAATTTAACTCTGCGTGGCTTTATAATATCAAACTGCTGAATTGCTTGTAGCTATATACTGTAATAATCTTGAATTGAGCTCAATCTGAATAACTACCACACTGCCTTCCAACGGGTCTTGGATATGCCCCCTCCTCAAAGTAAAACACAATAGCAGAATAAATATATATAACCCTAAATGTATAAAATATACAAAATATATATAATTACTAAAATACGTAAATATAATATTTTAATACTATACATATAGTTGTTGCTTATAGCTGCTACCTTTACATAAATTGTGAAAATATGAGGTAATGAAAGCAATCGGATATCGTTGACCTGTTTTGATTTGTACGTACCCTTCTGCACCTTCTCCCCAAACCTCGCTTGCTTTCCTCAGATCTCTTCTGAAGGTTTTATGAATCCCTTGAAAACAGTCAGGTGAACCCCAGGGATTCGCAAACAGAAGGTTGGAAACTGCATCTGTGGGTCTCAATAGCAAAAATGACCTTTTGCACTCCATAAACTCTGTGGATTTTTGCTTTTGTCAGGGCTGCATTTGAACCAGAGCATTTCTTCAGACATTCCAAATCCTCCATCTGGGACATTATATTCAGGAGACACAGAGGAAGGACAAAGTTTGATCTTATATATAACAGGCTTGATTCTGATTATACATCTCTGTTGCTTCACTGACTGCAGTGAAGAGGGCCTCTCTGTATTTCTCTGATTTCAGAATTGGGCCTGAAATTGATAGTGGTATCAAAAAAAGGAAAATACCTTGAGGAACTAGCACTCAAGAAAAATGACACGGCCTGGTTTTGAAAATGGAATTAATTTATTCACCGACTCCCCCAGCAGTGAAGCAGAAATGAGTGGATGGGATGAGAAGCGATAACAGTGATGAAAGCTGTGTCATCCTTCTGTAGGCAGGCACTAAGGCTTCTTTTAAAAATGTGCAGTGAGGTTTGTGACACCAAGTCACCATCTTCTGAGAAATGTGTGGATTTCTGAAGTTAGGCTTGAGATTCAAGAAAAAAAATAAATTACGTATCTTCTGCCCTCTCCCTCAGTCTTGTCTTTCATATTCTGCTGTTCAGCATTTGGCCATCAGCAACAGAATCAAGTTTGGTCTCTGGGAATCCTGATTAAAATTACTCAGTTCAGCTCTCCCGCTGGAAAATAAAGCAAAATAACAATTCGGGTGGGGTGCTCTGAAATTAGTCACGAGGGTGGCCTTTCTGCTAGAGCATGGTGTTTGTGACCAATGCCTGTTTCAGACTGAGGGTCACCGTTGTGACCGCATTAGCTGAGCTCCTGTCTAGAAACTGGAGGAAAATTAACCGCATTTTCTGATGGCAATGAGTTTATCTCCTGTGCTTGTACGCTTAAATTAGCTTGGCAAACAAGATTTATACTGCAGGGCAACAGTGCCATTGTAATGTGTAGGTAGAGCAGCGTGTGGTGCTGGGTTCCTTGGGTATGAGGCTCTTGCAGTGCTCAGTGGCTTCAAGGTCCAACAGGGTAGGTTTAGACTGAACATTAGGAAGAAATTCTTCACAGAAAGAGTGGTCGGGCATTGGAATAGGCTGCCCAGGGAGGGGGTTGAGTCCCCATCCCTGGATGTGTTTAAGAGACGATTAGATGTGGTGCTGAGGGATATGGTGTAGGGGAGGACTTTGTAGAGTAGGGTAGATGGTTGGACTCGATGATCCCAAGGGTCTCTTCCAACCTAGATGATTCTATGATTCTATGATTCTTTCCTCTGCTGAAACGAGCGTTGGACCAGCTCGTTCCTTCCTGTTCCATGCTAATGCTTGCCTCCAGCTTGGGATTGTTCCAGCTTGGGATGGTTCCAGCTTGCTGGGTAGCATGGCCTGATTTAAGCTGTCGGGTTTTGTAGGGTGACCCGCTTTTTTTTTCCTCAACAACGTGTTGCTCCCTGCCACCCACTGCTCTGGCTCACCATACCAGCCTTACTGACACCTTTTCTTATTTTGGCTCTTAGCAAGAGGGCACACAGCACTGAGAGCTAACACAGTCTCCTAGCGTGTCACTGACCCCGTAACAGCTTCTCCCAGCTCATACCTCGGAGCAGGCACTTACGTAAAGCTCCCTCCTACGTTTTCAAGGTTCTTTGCTTTTGTGCCCTGATGCTGGAAGCTCTTGGCTTGGATTAGGGTGAGCCTTCACCCAGGCGTGTGGGGGTGATTTGTGATAATTTCATACATTATCACAAATGGCAAGCTCTCTTTTTCTCTAGGACAATTGTATCACTGCTTATAAGAAATATCTCTAGCTTAGTAAAATAGCTCGTGAAAAGAAACGTGTTAATGGCTGCCAGTTTGTCCTTTTTGCTTACTCTTCCTGATTTTGTGCTAGATGCTAGCAGAGGGCTTCTCTACTTCTTGGCTTCCCTGTCCTCTGGAACAATTCGAGTTGAAAGGGGCTGAACGGATTTTGCTTTATGCACTAAGCTTACGCACACAATATATAAATGTATTTAAATAAGCAAAACTTTACCAGGATGGGGAGGGAGAAAGAAGCATAGATTATGTCAGATGTGGAAACCTGAGCAGTCCAGGCCAGGAGATCCTTTTAAGACCCTGGGCAGACTGGCAAACGCCCTTGGCCTTACCCTCTTTCTGTAAACTGGGTCTGGCTGCAGCAGCAGCCAGCTCCTGCCTGCTTCCTTTGTCCTTGATTGTATGCTCTTCACAGCATGGCCATCAGGCTCAGAGTAGTCCAATCTATGGCTAGATCAATCTCCTGCTTCAAGAAGGGGCATGGGGAGCGATGTTTAGAGCATTACTCTTCAATGATCAGCAAGGATTCTTATGTCACTGAATGAAATCTGAACACTTTGGAAACCAGTGAAGCTACCACCGCAGCAAGGCCATGATTACACGTGTAAGTTCTAAGAAAATTTTTCAGTTATCCTCAGTCTTTGCAGTCATATCTCCCAAAATCTGTGTTTTACCTTCTCCCAGGAACATTAAGAACAAAAGAGCATCTGTCCGCAGAAGCAAGGCTGGCAAAATGATAGAGCTTCTAAACCATACTTTCAATAATCATACAGATTGACTGTCCTTGGGTTTCACTGCTGGCATTACTTCCAAATTAGTGGTATAATTCTCTCTCTCCCATTCCTATTTCTGGAGAATCTATTTCAATGTCTTGCTGCATCTGTTTCCTTCTCCATTCTGCTTAGTTTTTCATCCTGTTACACGGTTCCAGCAGCTGTTGGGGTACTCAGAACTGTTGAACCCTTTCAGCTGGAGTAGTAGATTTTCCCCATCTCTGCTGATAGCTAATAAGGCTTCCTTTTGCCCGGTCATTCTTCTACTTGCCTGCTTAATGTTTATGCAGTGACTATGTTTGCATTTTCTGTTTGTACTGCTGTGACATTCAAAGACACTAGTAAAGATCTAAGCCTCATTGAGCCAGCACCCTACAAAGCCTGAGTAAATGAGAAAACACAGTATGTATCCCAGAGAGCTTTAATTCCTATGTGATTATTAGAATTTTTTGAGGACTTTATATGTCATGCTATCAGAATGTGACAAAGAAGGTGTCTGAAGAGAAGAAAAAAAGACAATCTCCCTGGCTATGGTTGAGGTCATAACTAGTGTGACCAGCCTCCTGCCACCCTCCTCCTCTCCTGTTCAGCTTCAGCATTGGTGAGCAAATAATGAGAAACTTTCCTGCAACCTCAGAGCAAAACCTATAAACCCAGATACTGTTAACTAATAATATAGACAACTCCTGCATATAATTTAGAGGATCAGTACACTGCAGAACTCCTCAGTTACACATGCTACAGATGTTTTTCACTGCTGTTTCTTTTCTTTCTGTAGTAGCTCTAGCATTTTGTTGAGTGCATAGCACAGGAAAAGTGACCAGCATTACTCAAACTGGCTGTTATTAGCTGAGAGTGGGATCCTGCTAAAATTTTCAAACACTATTTCCTATACTCTGAGATTATAGTGTTCTTCATAGATGTTTGCAGATTTCTAAATTAGGATACTATGCAATTATGAAATGGAAGTGCTTCATGAATTTAATTTTCTGATATGCAAAGCATAAGGGAAAAATACTAATACTAATACAATGCAGTCTCCAGGATAATTTAGCAAAAGTTACTGTTAAATATTTTAAGTAAGCTCTGCAGGAACAAAGACCCACTTGTGCTGCAGCCCACTTGCAGTTCTGGCACCCACATCGCTAAGAACTGTGTAGCGCTTTGTGAAATGTTTCTTTTGTAAAAGGATCTTTGAATCCTTTCCCCCCCTCCCCACCCCGCTGTTTTCATCATTCAACAACTGCCTTCACAGCAAGACACCGTTTTCCTTCTTTGCCTCATCTTACTCATTCAATACCCACCTGTAACAAGCCAGGCAGGTTTTCTACAGACAGACAACAGTGTTATTTGAAGTAGACTTCTCTCAAAGCAGGATCTCTTCTGTGCCTTTGTAGACGCGGTCTTAGAAAGCCAAAGATCTTATTTGGGGGAAAAAAAAGTGTGTGTGTGTGTGTATATATATGTGCACGTAGCTATCTTTTTCACATTGTGCCATTAAATTTTACATAAAAATGAACTCCTATAATATCTTCTTATTTAGAATTTATATAGGTAATAAAAAAAGTATAGAGGCCAATGTCCATATGTGTTACGTCGAAGAATGTGATAAAATATATGTAGGTACCAGATACCGCTATGTCAAGGCATGCAACGTGTGTACTAAGTAAAGAGTACCTATAACTTGGAGGAGGATGACAGTGACATGTTGCTACTACTACTAACACTGACAATTGTGGGTAGCTGTTTGCCTTTGTATATAGTCTCCAATTCTTTGGTTTGGGAGCGTGCTGAAGGGATGACCTACTTGCAGGAATTGCCAATCAGGAGAAATGCCAGTAGTGTGTGGGGGTGAATCCATCCTTTTACAGAGAGGACTGTAATATGAATGCTCTGCCTTAGCTTAAAGACCCTCCTGACGCTATGGGTCTTTGTAAATTGGCCTGCTTGGAGTGTTTGAGGGATCATGCGAGTGCTATGACTCTAGGATATTACTAACGGCCCCTGAAACTGTAACATTTTTTTTAACTATTTTGTTTTCTTCCCTCAAGGTTTACATTTTCATTTGCTTTCACGCAGAAAATAAATTCCACGAAAGGGAAACTCTTAAGAAATAACCTGTAGTAAAGAGTAGGGTATACCTGGCATAAATTCTTCAGTTTAGAAGCATGAGGATTGCATTGCTGGAGATTGTCTATCAGTAAATTAAATAAAATACCAACCAAGATTGGGAAATTAAATTAAAGGTAATGGAAAATTCTCATTTTCCTGCTGCTGTAGTCAAGCATGCTTTAATTGCTGCCGGGAACAGTCAATATCTTGTAAAGAAAATGAACGTCCCCTTCTTAAAAGGGGGAACCACTGCTTGGTTTTTTAGGGATACGTGGTAGTCAGTTCTACTGCTAGCCTGGATTTAGTCAGTTAATGCCCGAGCTGGTGTGATTCAGGGAATGTCTGCTCTGAAGAGATCACTCACAGCTACCATTACCATTGACCTGACTTGTAATGGCTATTCTGAAGTCGTATGTAACTCTTCTAATACACCTCAGGTTATGTCAAAAACATCCCATGACTTAACTCCACTGAACAGAATGGAGTATTCTAGCTGTATTTCAACCTGGCCCATTACATAGTTTACTTCTTTTGGGTAGTATTTACATTATGTTCATCTTTATTTAACATGGGCAAACATGGTTGAAATACTTGTAGCAGGAGGAGGCAGCTGTGCACTTCAGTACTGGAGATGCCAGACTTTAGTATAACACAACAAGTAGCTTGGAACTTTGCCCAACTTCATTTATTAATCAGTTTGATTATTTCAGTTTCTCCAGTTTTGCAAATTAGACATAATCAGATTCACTTAATAGCGTGGTAGATCTCTGTGTTAAATTATACAGAGCAATGTTATTCATAGGTCCTTTTAATTTCCCCATATAGACTAATCTTATTAATATTTATCTTCTCATCTTCTTACAAATTCAGAGTACGTAATCTCTGTCTAAATGAAGCTACTGTTCATACAGAGGTCTCTTTTTTTCTTTAAAGAAAACAAAGAAATTATATTAGCACTTAATGTTATGAAAAGCTTAAAGCAGAAAAAAATGTAATTAAGCGTTGAAGTATTATTAATGACACCAGTGTTCAAAACGTTTGTGTTGTCAAAACAACTGGCAGGAGGGATGATAGCATACTGAAGGTTAAGCCTCACGTTCAGAAACACCACACCACCGAGGATCTCGGCCCCTGCAGTTATGTTTAGCTACAGAAATAGTGTTGTTAAGATGGTTAAGAAGTAACGTCCTTGAGTGCTGATGGATTTCCTGCCAAGGTTCCAAATGACCTAATGCCTCCTTTCACCCCTTGGTTCTATTCAATGCTAGCAGAGGGGTGGGGGGAAAAGCCAAACAGGTATCTTTAAAAATGCCAGGTATGACCTAAGGATGACTGTACCTTCTTCCAGTGCTGTGAATTGGGTTTGCTTCTTGAAACATGACGAACTGTAGAACCAATCTGGAATATTTTCACTGATAAACACAGTGTGCTACTTGGATGTTTTTAAGTAGCTAGATGACTTTATTACTTACACAATCTTCAATCCCTGTCTATAACAAATGTTTTGTGAAGCAATTAGGCACATGCCCAAGTTTCTCCCTTCCCAGTAAAGCACTTCAGTGTGCTCTTGAACCCCTTGGTTTCTGCTCTTGTTTTGATCAGCAGGAGGTTTTTCAAAGGCAAGAGGCTGTTCTTTATCTCACAAATGGGCTAAGCTACCTTATGGCAAAATAGTCCTCAAAACTCTTTGTTATACAAAATTTTAATTTTCTTCTCCTTCCCCTGCTGCAGTGGTCGGTGACCTTAGAATAATTCCTTTCTTACCTCTGCATTTGGGAAATACTGATTCTAATGATTTCACTTATGCTGTTAATTCCCTCAAACTAACACTGAAAATTCTCTGTGTTTTCTGTGCCTGTCATTGCCTCTGTAATTTTTCACATTTATGCATCAGCTTGGTTTGGACAACTCTTCTGGGTGTCACAAACAAAGCAAGGAAGATCCAATACTCTTTAAAGCATGAAGGAGTGCCTCATATTGCTTCCTAAACTTTTGTCCCAAAAGTCACCACATTGAGTGAGATTGAAAATTCTTGTAGCTAGGTGGAAATTTTTTTACTTTTATCCCCTCTTTGCCCTGAATAGCTAGGGAAATTTTAGGGTGAAGATGAAGTACGTCGTATCCAGGTTTCCCAACTGACTGCTTTAGATTGAGGATGATGCCACAAATTTTTGACATTCAGGCATCATTAGGGTCATCTTTTCTGATGTCCTTTAGAGCCCTGGCTAAAGAGCCTCATCTGGTAATGCTGAACTAAATTATCTCTGAAAATACCCTTTCATGATGTAGAAACGAGAAAGCATAATACATCCCTCTGAAAGCTGTGCAAGTGTCTGCTCTCATAGTATAAAAATGTGCACTCCCGAGCGATTTCATCTAGTTTTGGATCTCATAATGAGTTTTTCTGCCAGATTAAAGCATAATGACCAGGGAGGGATAACAAGCAAGATTAGGGATGTGGAAAACCTTTTTTATGAAAGAGTGAGAAGATTGATACTGTTCACTATGGAGAAGCAGTAAATAAGAACACAATATGAAAAGGTCTCTATCATTTGTTATTGTGAAGCCGAGAGGGCGTCCTTGCATTTGCTCCTTCTCCCACAACAACAGGAGGCAGAGATATTCATTTAAATGAGACCTAACATTTATTTGAAAGGAAATTACTTATTTTTCTCCAGCACATACTTTTAGCTGTTTCAAGATTTCACTGAAGCTAGGAGATTAGTGAGATTTTAAAAAAAAAAAAAATCTTCTTATTCATAGCGATAGACAGAATATCCCATTATATATCCAGTGTGATAACGCTGGAAATAAAAGCAAAACCTAAAAATCTCAAAATATTTGGAAGAATCATAGTGTTTCAGTGCCTTGGCTCATAGGCAAACTTCTTGTATTTTTAGACATTTGTTCCACATAATATAAAATGTTGAGAAGAGTCAGAGGAGTTGGAAGCATAGGAGACTTTATGAAAAAATCATCTTTAGAAAATGTTCCGCTTGCATTACTTTCATAAATACATAAGCAGTTTATGTGGACACTAACTGTACATAATATATTATACTGTATCCAATATGTAAAACAATAAGGGAAGTTTTGTATAATCTTTGTACTAGATGCCTGAAAATATTTTAATTTAAGATTTTAAGAAGGGAGATTTTATTGTGTGTGGTTTATTGTTTGGCTGCCTTGAGGAAACCCTTTTGATCTTCCTCTGAAGCCCTTGATGCTGGCCATTCATCCACAGCATCCTGTTTCAGGTGGACTAATGAACTTTGGTAAAGCAACTAACATGTTCTGACATGGTTTGGCCTGTTTTTCTTAAATGTCAGATTTTTTAAGGTTAAATAAATTATCTCTTTGTGTTGTATTATGAATGTGAAAGGTTTTTCTTTGTGGACTTAGAAATGAGTTATTTGAAACTAGGGCTAAATTGTGTCTTCCAGCATGCATATAAGTAGGTATTTAGTTGAGACACCAATAGTTTTCGTTTTCAATTTAAATAGTGCTTGAGGTCTAGCATATTTCTCCCAGAGAACTTGTCTGATGTTTTCATTTTCTGCTGCCTTTCCATATTAGCGGTTGAGATGATGTGATACTGAAGTTCTTAGCATGCTTTGGTTATTTACAGATAAGATGGGTAATCCAGAAACTTGTCAAAAAAACCAAAAGAAAACAAAATAACCAAGCATCTAAACAAACCGTAAATGAGAAGCGGATCTGTTCACTTAGGAAGGTGGCTTCAAAAAATTACAATCCACTTAAAAAAAACCCAACAACCAAAAAAAGAGCTTACTAGAAACTACTTGTAAAAAAGGCTTGACAAGTCTGAGAAGAGCTGGAGCAGATGAGTTAGCAGGTGTTTTATCCTACATTGTGTTTTGCAAGGAGGACTACTCGTACTTTCTGACTACTTAAATTGTCCAGCTATACTCTGGTATTTTGGTTGTACTGTTAAGATCCTTGCTCCAGTAGAGTAGTCACACT
>JAHREE010000403.1:270737-318281 GCA_033628505.1 Tringa tobata | reverse complement strand
CCGAGCTGACAGGGAGGCACTGCTCCATGTTCTTAGGGTGCCAGGCAATTAAGCAACCTGTTGGCTAAAAACAATAAAGCAGGATGGCAAATGGGTAGCAGCTAAGGAGTGCTGGGAGACATAAACCCCTAAATTTACTGAGGTCACAGAGAAGTGGGTCTGCTTGGGAAAAATATTCCATTGTTGTTTAAGGTACCACTGGAACTGCCTGTGTGTGACTATGGGATCTCAGATATTAAAAAAAAAAAAAAAGAAGGGAAAAGAAAAAAAAGCCTTGACGTGTTTGATAAGGGAGATTGAAATGGCGTGGCAAAACTTCATAAACCTTTTCTTTTTTTTTGTCTGGAATTGATTTCATGTGGAATTTTAGGCTGAGTGCAGTCATCCGTTAAAAGAAAATATAGAGGGAAAAGAAATGCAAAGAAATGAGAGAAATGTGGGGTTTATTACCTTTTTTTTTTTTCTTTCTTTCTCCTCCCTTTGGGAGTTAAATGACTTGGAAAAGAGACAAATAACCTGGGACTTTCCAGTTTAGCTGTGTTCTCATTACCCTGACAGAAGTACACAAAGTAACAGTATGCAAAATCAGACATTTTCGATATTCCCTCAAGGTAGAACAAGGATAATTCTGATGAAATAAGAGGCAGAGCATTTTAGCAAAAGAGCAGTTTACTAAACGTGATTAATAATTGGAATTTCTGACCTAAGAGATTACTGCTGGAAGGAAATACCTGGATAGATTGACCAGATTCCTGGTGGGATCCAGCCTGTAGCACTCTGGTGGTGCAACTCTGTCCTATATGGTGTGTGCTTATATCCTGACAGATGCTTGCTAGGTCTAATGAAATTCTTTGCAGAAGAATCACATGACACTTAAAGCCCTTAAAAATCAATGACTATACGAAAAGCAGTTAAAAAAAAAAGGTGAAAAATCTTTACCAGTCTCTATATTTTATAAAGTGCATACATGCACCACTGGATAGAAAGAACATGGCTATACTGCAATGTTATGGTTGTCTGCTGGTGTGTCAATATAAAAAAAACCCCAAACCTGGTTCTTTAGATGTTGAGGCACCAGGCTGTTTCACGTGATGAGTAACTTTGAGGAGTTTATGCTATGCTTTTCTAGACTGAAGACCTATTTCTTTGTCTGTGGAGATGTTATGAATGTCTACTTTTTTTTTTTTCCTATCTCTGTCACCCAGTTTAAGTTAGCTTTGGAGAGTGAATTAGAATCAGATGACGTTGCCAAGATGACCTCTCCTCAAGCTTTTCATTTCACCCACAATGTATGCTGAACCTCAGCCAAGTCTTCTTCCAGAGTGATTGGTCACTTATTTTTCAAGTAGGATTTGATTTGATGAAGCAAAATATTCACTTGATTTTCTTGGCTCCTTAGTGAGTCACTCCAGCTTAGTTTCACTTGCTCTGTCGCTAGGGCTGGAGAAAGATAATCACACTGGCAGCTGGATTCTAGAATATGAGAAAGAATGTTTTTTCTGAAGTTATGGCTCTGCAGTCAATTACTGCTTTCCCAGCCAAGGCGTAGACGGGGAGCATAGAGTCAGTGAGAGAACACTTCCTCTGAAGGGTCTTTTACAGTATTTTCACAGAGTCACAGAATGATACGGGGTTGGAAGGGACTTCTGGAGATCATCTAGTCCAAACACCCTGCCAGAGCAGGTCCAAGCAGGTCCATTTTCTCCAGGATGTTAGTTCCCAATGTAACGATGCTGTATTTTAGGCTAATAGAGTTATACCTGCTACCCCTGAAGATGTTGTCTTGTTGCAAGGTACCTTTTGTTAAACCAAATTGGCTTTTTATTGTTTGGCAGGTGCTTGCATAGCCTGTATGAATTGGCTGCCCTATTGCTGATGGGACGGGGAGCAGGACAGGGGGTTCAGTTGTTTGTTGTAATTGTTTCCTGCCATGAGAACTTTTCGAAAGATACCTCTGAATAGGCTTTGTCTCATAAGGGGAGGAACAAACTTAAATAATAATTGAATAAATGTAGATCCGTTTGTCATACCGTAATATTAAATTCCTTTTCATTTCTTATAACCTCGAAGTACTTTATGCACCTTTTGTTCTTACTTCTCACTGCTTTGTCAACAGACTCCCTCTTTTCCAGGCAGTGCTTTGCACTGTCATTCTTCTAGCTTTATTAATTAATTAATTAATTGTGGTATCGTTCTGTCTTAAACTTTCAACAAAGTAGGTTCTTGCAAAGTGATGTTTTAATTAAGTATAACGGTAGCAATGCCTGAGCTTATATTACTAAAAAAAGGAAGGAATCTTGTGTAAAAGGGGTTTTTTGCCCTTTCACTGCCACTGCAAATTCGTTTTCTCAAGAAGCACAGTAAGGTTGGTGACAAGATGATGACTGAGAGACCATCTTTGGCCTTTGGTGGACACATGCCGCTGGGTACCATCCACAGGGGCGAGGGAGGGTTCAGCAGGGATTTGAAGAGCCACCCCTGGTTCCTCCTGCCAGGGCGTTCAGTGGTTGGAATTTCAGATTGTTTACTGAGAAGCAGCTGAAAGATGAGACAGACAGGAATTCATCATCCTGACTGAGATGAGAATTTATCTAGTGACAGGCTTATATGATCACTGGTGCTCTGAACAGTTTGTGTTTTTCACTGAGAGAAAAACAATTTCCCCATGAAGGATTTTTTTTTTTTTTTATAAGCACTTCCATTTTTTTTTAAGATATTGCATCCCTTCTTTCCAGCAGAGAGGCGCAGATAGAGGTCTAAATTTCTGCTATCTGTCTCCTAAAAGTCCTTTCCATTTTCTGAAAGGTTGGTTGCAGCTGAGGTACTGTGTTTCCAGTTTGCAGCTTTAATGTAGCTTTCCTGTTATATTCACAAATGTGGAATCTGTTGATATTTAATATGATGTGTATTGAAACCACAGCGTAAGTATAAATATTTATCACTATTTTTTTTCTATGCAAACTATGAGCTTTTTACATATTTGCTCCATATCTCATGGATATTAGTGTGTGAGAGAGAGGGTTGTGGAAAACCCATCAAAGTTGGCCTGTGTACTGAATAAAGAAAATGCAGATTATATTGTGGGCTGCAAGATACTTTATTGAAGGGATTCTTCTAAACACAATACATTTAAAGTTATTTCATTTAAAGGACATAAATGACATTTCAGATTTTGAAAAGAATAATTATCTGAACTGTCACTTGAAAGAGAAATTCTCTATTCGTTTTTTATGTTTCAACCTGTAAAAGACATCTGTGGGATTTATTTTTAGTATGTGAATAAACTTGATGGAATAAAGCGGAATGACTAATAACCTTAGTCTATCAGACACAGCTTTTAGGTGTTTGTCCCAGAGGCGCACTGCTCATGCACTTCTTGACGTGCTCAGCAAGTCCGGATATTGAGTCTCTGTTTTAGTAACTTTGAGGCATCTTTGTGACTTGCAAGATGCAGCCTGAACAGTCACACAAGTGACTATCACTACTGCTTGAATCCCAATTCCCCCCAGCAGGTAAGCCTCTGCTGTAATTCACTGCCACCGTCACGTCTGTCGTAGCACACAGTCGGTTTTGTACCTGTGAGTGTGTGTGTAAGTAACAGCAACTTACACACCTAAAAACTTTTGAACTGGGCTGTATCTTACTGACTGAAATGAGTCTGGTCATCATTTTGAAATGAAGCCTGAGCATAAACTCCTGATGTACTAATAGATCTGTCTATACAGAACCTGACTATAAAAATAGGCTCCAAGCTTTGTCTGTCTGTACAAACTGGCTCTTCCACTATTGCAATAAGTGATTTCCTCCACTTTTTTTGACCGCTATGGATTTTTGTGGCTGACAAACATGAATTTCAGTTCTCCTTTGGAGAATATGGAGAAGTCCTCAATTTTGCAGCACAGCTGGGCTCTAAAGTCTTTACCTGCTCTCTCACTTTCTGTCTTGCACTTGTATTTTTTTTCTTTTAGTAGGAAACTGGTTTTGGAAACTACTGGAGATGCAAAGAAATGGCAACCAATTATGTATATAAGAAATGACAAAAAATAGCTTACAATTTTTTTTTCTTGTGTAGAGATTCAGCAATAAGTGCTATTAAGAACATTAACCTTTTAATGAATTGATTAAAAGAAGAGAAAAACATAACTAATTCACAGTTCTTCTTACAGACAGTAAAAAACAGTTCCCACCGTTTGTTATGCTATTTTAATTGTAAATATTTTTTAAAAGATGTAGTGGCTAAGTAAACTGTACAGTCTGAGGGTTTGGTGCTGGGGAGCCTACAGAAAGAACTGTAGCTGTCTCTGAAATAGACGGATGATGTAAGAAAAACATGTGTTCACTGAAATAGAGTGTGACCACAAGAGATTATCTTTGGAGCTTTATTAGTAATTATTCTCTTCCCAGCTTTGTGATTTAACAAAACCACAAGGGAAAATTTAAGAACTTCATGCCTTTTCTAATTGCTTTCCAAAACGATGCCAACCAATTGCTTTAATTTTTTAATAGTTGTAAAATACTTAAAGGATTAGTTTAATGGGACGGCAGTGAGACAAACACCCTCTACCCCAGGAATTCACTCTAGTGTGGTAGTCAGCAACTCTTCAGGAAAGTAGAAGACACAGGTTCAAATTACTTCAGGTGAAGGAGCACAGGAGGGCATGTTTTCAGCTATATGGGTAGGTGCCTTAACCAGAGACCTGTTGGGAGTGCTGCTGCCACATCTACTGCTAAAGAGTTGGGGCTCCTTAGTAGCATATATTGGAAACTGTGTGGCCAGCAGGACTAGGGAAGTGATTGTCCCCCTGTACTCGTCACTGGTGAGGCCCCACCTCAAGTACTGTGTCCAGTTCTGGGCCCCTCACTACAGGAGGGACATTGGGGTCCAGAGAAGGGCACCAGAGCTGGTCTGGAAAACAAGTCTCCTGAGGAGAGGCTGAGGGAGCTGGGGGTGTTGAGCCTGGAGAAAAGGAGGCTGAGGGGAGACCTTATTGCTCTCTCCAACTCCCTGAAAGGAGGGTGTAGCCAGGGGGGTCGGTCTCTTCTCCCAAGTCCCAGGCAATGGGACAAGAGGAAATGGCCTCAAGTTGCACCACAGGAGGTCTAGGATGGATATTATGAAAAATTTCTTCACTTGAAAGGGTTATCAAACATTTGGACAGGCTGCCCAGGGGAGTGGTTGAGTCGCCATCCCTGGGGTATTGAAAAGACGTGTAGATGTGGTGCTGAAGGACATGGTTTAGTGGTAACTTGGCAGTGCTAGGTTAATGGTTGGGATTGATGATTTTGAAGGTGTTTTCCAACCAAATCGATTCTATGATTCTGTATTGATAAGAGGTAGCAGAAGAAGTGTAAACGAGAGAACTGATGGTGCCCTCTGTGCAAGGGTGAGTTAGTGTGTAACACATCCCATTTAGAGACCCATCAGCTCTGCTCTCATGAGCTTGGTTACAGAGAGCAAAAGAAAAAAACTTACATCTATGAAATCCAATCCCTCTGTGATCTTTCCCAGATCGACCTGATAGCTTCTAATTGTTGTGTTCAGAGGTCCCACTGAACTTGTGCTCTTCTTCTAACATGCATTGTTATCTGAAATATTCCCCTAAATAGTCGAAGGATAAATATTAACTAGGTTTAAAATAGTTTCTAGAAGATGATGAGATTTAAGTATTTACGTAATTGGCTAATATGCAAAATTGTATATTTCAGTAACAGTAATTGTTGCTTTATTCAGAGTTTCCCTGTCCAATACCTAATATCATGAGGGTGTCCCAACAGCGTGGATTGCCATCTCCTAGTAGATAGTCCTTGCTATTGAGCTGAGCCCTGGGAATTCCACCAATTTCTAATTCATTCTTATTGTATTGTGATACTTGATGTGGTTAAATAAGCTTGTGCCGTAAAATAATTTTGCACATATTGTATCACAATTTCGCTCCTTGCTATATAAGAGGAAAAGTGGAATAGTTATGAACTTCACCAGATGGCAGAGACTCCTCTGGCCACAGAGCTGATACGTAGGAGTCCTGCAATAATCTGTATGTGCCTTTGAAAGGTTATTTTTCATTAGTACTACTAGCCTGACTGGCAAAATGATGCTACTGCACCTTAGAAATCAGAAGAGTCAAAGAGCTTTTATCCTGCAGGCACTGGAAATCAGTGCCTTGTAGTTCTGTACACTTTGCCACTTATTTCTGTGATCATAGAAGTAGGATCAAATTGAAAGATGAGGGAAGAATGTTAATCATCGGAGGTTATGTGGCTTGCAGGAGGTAAAGGTGAAAGAAACTTCATATCCTGTTCAGTCTCAATATTTGTTGTTCACAGAATAAACATACTCTTAAAAAATTAACTCTCTTGATAATTTGCTCTATTTTTACGGTGTTGGCATTCCTTTAAACTAGTTGGGAGTGCTAAGTTAAATTCCTGTGGTTTGTAAAAGAAAGTGTTTTATCTGTTTTAAGCATACAAAGCGTATATGTCACAATAAAGTCTTACAGAGAGTAGAGGTTTTTGGTGATATCAGTGATGTTTTCTGCAAGGTATGAGGCATTTTTTCTTGTTCAAGCAAATTGGATGCATCTTATGGAGCAGCTTCAAATGTCTGTTCGTTCCCTTAGATGTTTTGAAATATTCCAGATTCTCTTTTCCCAGGTAATGTCTGACCGTAATGACAAGCTTCTGTTAATGCTGAGGTCTGTATGTAATTTAATTATTGGCTAAGTGGACATTAGGCATTAATTAACAGAAGAGATGAAGTAGAGAGGGGACTTTTGGCATCCTGAAGAATTGTGTTCTAGAATCTAAACTTTTACTATTTCCTCTATGGCCCTGCCCCCTTTAAAAATATTGCTGTTCTCCAAATAAGAAAATGAATGCTATGGATTTGTCCCCACAGTGGCTTGGTAATAACAGTAAAAAACTGCAGAGGTCATGTGTTATACCTGCGTGCTTTATAACAAGCACAAAGACTTAACGTTAAAAAAAAAAAAAAAAAGGACAGAAGAAAGAAAAATAATTCATTCCTCAGGTTAGAAACTGTCACAAGCTAAGAACAGGAGTGCTACCAGTGCCTGAAGGTCCTTACATTGGTAAGGAATTGATAAGGTAAGGTAAATTACTTCTCCTTGTACAAAGGGAAGGCTATATAGCTCTGTGTATTTTTCACCAAGTGTAGGAATCCTTCCTACCCCCAGATCAGAGTGACTCTGAGCATGAGTCAACTGAGCTGGTCTGGCAGCTATGAGTGAGGATTTTTGTAATGTCACAGGGCTGTGATCCATATCATGCAGTTCTTCCACTGCTGAACTTAAATGCTACAGAGAAGGGCAGAAAAAATAGACTTTACGTAGCATAGAACAGAAAAGGCTTCATGGCTCACTTAAATGATATGCTCAATCCCTAAAGTGCTCAGAATGTGTTGAGAATAACACAGAAATTTCTGCCTTCTGCAAAGCCTGTGAAAGGAGAGGCTAAAACAGGTTTATAGCTTTATAGGTTGTCGGTTTGAAAGATCAGTCATCATGAACTATAGCCAGACGCTTTCTCCCAGAAGTCAGACTTTCTTTTAGGCAGACTCGTAGGGCATGAGATGACCCAGGGTAGAAGATGTCAGCGTGTGACTTGCAGGTATGAGCCAGGACCTGTGGCGAACTGATTTCTTCTTCTTGGGTGGCAGATGGATGATGGGTGAGGAATACTCCAGGGCATCAAAAATGGTGCTTGATGCCTGTGCTGAGGCAGCCAGATTCCATCTGGCTCTTTTTTTATTTCCAACAGGTTCCTAACAGTGCTAAGCCTGGCATTTCTCTTAACAAACTGTTCCAGTGTTTCCTTATTCTCTTTGCTACTTAATTGTGTATTAATTCATGGTTCAGCTTAGCAAATTTTGACTTCCAGCTGCTCCATCCTCTGTTATTTTCAACCAGATTGAAAGACTTCCCCTATGGTGTAGGTTTTGGCTTAGTGCTCAGCCTCAGCTTTAAAGCAGTAAAAGCAGTAGGGCCAGTTAGGTGATAGCCATGGCCTTTTGGCTTTGGGCTTGCTTTATTCTGACTGTCCTACGGCTCTGTTCTGCTGTCTCTCTTTTTTTTTTTTGTTTTTTAAATCATCTCTTTTTTTAAATTATCTGTTGTCTCTTGGGTCACTGTTACCTTTCTGGCACCAGCCTTTCTGTGAGGATCCTATGTTTTGAAATGCCCTTGCAAATCACAAGGAAGGGTTGGTGACATTTCATTTCACTGATCAGCAGATTTGGGGGGCATAGGGTCCCTTTGAAACTCTAGCTTTAAAGGGATGACGATCTAGAGCAAAAGTCTCTTACACCTTGTATGTCAGATGTGCAGGTGTTTTGGTTCTAGAGGGTGCTGCAATTTATGTAAGGCTCCTTGTGCTCTCCTTACAGCAATCACTGCCCTGCAAGAGGAGGTTTTCCGGACAGATGTTCCCATATCATCCACCTTCCTTCAGTGTCTGCATGTTTCACTTTTTTCTCTTTCCTGGCAAAAATCACAAGCTTTCACCATTTTCACTCCATTAAAACACAGCTCCAGCCATTCCCTGACCTTGAAGAGGGCTCTGCAAGCGCTTATTGTCCAGCCCTGACAGACTGATGTCCCTGGTACATGTTTAGGAGGCTGTCTGGAAATTCTTTTTTATCCCTGAACTTTTGTTTGCCATCACTTCACCTCTCAGGGTCTCAAACTAAACATCACTTTGAACCAGCTGCTTCTCCGAGCCGATGACCTGGCCTGCTGACTTCTTGTATCTGCATATGGTTTTTACATTGCTTTTTCAGCAAGTGTCACTGCCCATCACAGACCGTCTCTGTCTCTGAGACTAATGTTATTTCTCCTTTAAGTCGCTGTTTCTTTGGTGGTGGTTCTGAATTAGCCACTGACTTCAGCATTGCTGTTAAGACCACCTCCACCAAATTTTGCTGACAGCAGTACCATACTCATTCATGTAAAGATTTCTGGGTCTTTTGATTTTCGGGTCTTTTTTTTTTCTCTTGTTTATTATTGCATTGCCTCATGCTTGTATTTATCATATGCATAATTTTACAGCCACTTCAGAGAACTCCCCAAAAGAAGCAGGTTAGCCCTAATTAGGCACCAAAAAATCTCTGCACTGCATTTCCTATCTTTTTGATGTTTCAGCAATGAAATAGAATTCCTTTTACTATCAAAGTCCGAATATGAATGAGAGAAAAGTCCCTTGCTTACTATTCAAAATTCTAGTATTGGGCACCACTTCATGATATTTGGGACAACTGGGATCAAGTACTAAGTCAAGCTGTTTTCCTGATATGCAGAAAAATACATTTCACAAAAGAACTTGGTACATAAACTGTACTTCACCAAAATCATCTTCTTTTTCTAACAATTGCATGGTGGTGCTGCTCTTTCTTTAATCCTCAGTTTTAATTTGGTATTATTCAGATTTGTTTTCCTTTTTCCTCCATTCACAGAGCAAAGATAAGAAATGGGAGACTAATATTTTATTATCTTTCTCTGAATACCTTTGCAAAACAGGCAGAGGTTTTGTCTATAGTAATTCATCTCCAAGGGCTGCCAGTTTCATGTATTTTCATGATTTTTGTGATAAAGACTATCTATTAATGATGTTTTAAACATTTCACATTGGTTTTATGTTATTAGAATTGTCCCTACGGCTAAGAACAAGGCATTCCTTGATCTGTACTTTGTGGGAGGTAAAAGTTTTAACAAAGTTGCAGAAGATTCTTCATTGCACCAGGTTATTAAATCAGGAGGGAATAGTTAAAGCTGCACACACTTTCCCAGCTTTCCAGGCAAGATGCATGTCCAATTACGCTCCTCAGAGCTGAGTCTGTCCTTCTCTCCAGGAGTCATCAGAGCATTTGCCTAAGGGTATTCCACCCATGATAAAGCACCCAAGGAGCCTCCAGATGTCTCAAAGGTAGCACCCTTGTTTGCCTCCCTAATTGCTTTTTGAGTTTCTCTTATGTCATTTATCCCTTGAATTTAACTCTAGTTCCTTCTTGTCTGTGGGGAATAGATTAAAATACAATGGGGTACCTACAACAGCTTGTGAAGGGCAAGCGGGGAAGTGGAGCACAAACCAGGTGTTGTCTGTGCTGCTGCCAGGTAAACAAGCTGCTGTGTGTCTGGAAAAGGCTGCTGAACCCTTGGGAATCTCAAAGGGCTTTTTCTCTCCTGTGACTCCTGAGGAACTGTGACTGCTCTTGGGAAAAGGTTCCCCTGAAAGATTTTTGAATTGGGAGCAGAGATTCTTCTTGACTGCAATAGTCCACCCGCACTACCTACCCACTGCCCTGGCAAGGAGCATAGGAAATTGTCTAAACAGCAAACACCTAAATATCTGAGTATTTGCACTTACTGTCTTGAAATGTTAAAGTTGGCCCCTTAGCCTGTGAAGCTCTGGAAGGAGGAAACTGAGATGCTGTATTTCAGAAAAGAAATCCACTTCTGAGCAGAAAATGTTTATTTGCTCTGGGAATACAGTCCACAAGCCAAAAGGATTTTAGGCAGGATGGACTACTCACAAACCAAGCTGAATACTAACAGTTCAGAGGAGGTGTTAGAGTGTTGCTTGTCAAGTGGAGGAGGTGCTGTGAACTTTAAAAAAAAAACAATAAAAAACCCAACAATGTCAGTTACATCAGTCACAGCGTCGCTATCTGCCTGTGCTTCCGTGTGTATGTGGCAATCTTCTCATCATGCTCAGTAGTTTTCCAGGGCTTTACAAGGCTGTACGTGAGATGTGTAAGAAGGCTGTAGCTTCCCCTGTGTTAGTGTACAGTGTGTTAGCATTGCCTGGGAATTGGGGGGAAATACATGTTTTTTCTTTCTTGCTGAGATATTCCTGGCTGAGCGATGGGTGGGTGGCTCAGTTAGGTTGAAAGGTGGCTCACCGAAACCCTTGTTCAGAAATGGATCTCTCTTCCTTTCCTGCCTGTGACTTGTGGAGATTGCAGAAGTGCATTCATGCATTTAGCAGGGAAATTTGCAGTTATCATCAACTCCTCTGCAGCAGCATTTCAGTCTTAGGCCAACGTATGAGAAAGCTCTGTGTCTTTCTTGCATGAGTTTCACCTTCCAAGATGACATATTTCATATTGCCTGAGGGATGTACCTGTCCAGATCAGTATCATCAGAGGCAGGCAGCCTCTCAGGTAACTGTTAGCAGTTTCGTTGTGAACTGTGCTCTTTTTGCCCACATCGGTACTTCCAGTTTTTAAACCACATCCTTTAAATGTCACAGTGGGCAGTAAACAGCATGTAAAACTAATAATTTGAGGGACTAAGTGCATATCACATTACATTGATGATAAACTAGTACTTTGGGATTGCATAGACTTGACTACTTTTGGTGAAAATCCCTGATTTATTCACTTTATTCTCTAAGGTGTAATCCAAGTAGTTACTTCTCCACATTCCGTTTTGGTTACTCCAGTTCACTTGAGATTCTATATGTGTGTGTACGTGCAGATGTATGCAGATGGATACTGCAATGCTAGCATTATCTTGAGTTTTGGTGAAACCAATTCTGTTATCCAAAAGAAATTAAGTCACGTGTGTAGTTTGTCATTCCACTAGGTGAAATGTATGTATCTTTTGGTGATCTGACTTACTCATCATTCTGTCCTTGAGGGAAAGCACCAGTGTCACACTGGAGCCATCTTCTCTTTTTGAAACCTTAATTTCTGCACAATATAGTTTGCCTGAATCCAGTCATAGGAAGAACTCTTACATTACCAGCAGGAAATGTGAGTCAGCTTGATTACCACCTAAGGTTATACAGGAATGTATGAAACATACACAAATGTAATACATAATAAATACAGTCTTTTTATTTGCCACCTGCCTAAAATGTAAATGTGCCTGTGTTGTCAATACTTTAGTGTTGAAATGGGCAATTCTTTCCCAACATACTGTATTCTGAAATATCTGACTGAGGTCTTTAATTTGTTTAATATTATTGTTTAAAATGTGGGTGGACTTTCTTTTCTTTTAACAACGTGCTTCAAGCGATACTGTTTTTCTTTTAGCTAAAAGTACTTCTATATAAAATGTCACATCTGTAATATCACATCCATTATTAACCTCTAAGGAAGCCTGAACTTTTGTACAAGAAATGAACAGGGTCACTAGAAGAATTTTTTTCTTTGTCTACCCTGTTACACATCATCTCTAAGACTTTCCGAAGGTCCTTAGGAGTGGTGTAGGGCAGCAGTGCATTCCCCCAAAGAGCAGTGTCAGTGCAGTAAAGGCACTGTGCTGCCCAGGCTCTGGCTGGCTGTGGTCAGCCAGTTCACAGGTTCCAGCTGGTGTCATCCTTTTTCACCCAGGTGGTTAGCCCATCAAGGGATTCCTCTTTTCTGGCACGACTTGTTTTCAGTAGATCCTGTTTCATTTGTTTTCTTCTTCTCTGGAGAAGAACAAACAGAACCTCTGGGTGCTCCTGCTGTGCAGGGAGCTGTGAAATAAAACCTAATGTTTTCGAAATTGCTTGGCTGGGGTCTCATGAAGAGGAAGTACTTTTACTTTTAAACTCTAACCTGAATTTAGTGGATATGTTTATAAACATAGATTTTATTTTATTTGTCTTTTAATCAGCCTGCTGGGATAGAAAGCCGGAATAATTGATGTCATCTTGTTTTTTCTTTGGCTGTACTATTGCAAGTGGAAATTTTTTTCTTGCTACCGTTAGACGGAAGGAACAGTGAAAGAACTAGAAATTGATTGGCTTAAAGTAAGGCTGGGATTTCTTTCAAATTGAGCTTGATATTTGCCTCATTAACATGACCTGGAGCCCAGGTAATTCTTGATGCTGCATTATAAGCAGCAGAACTGTGCATTTTATAATTCATTATCATACAAGCTAGGATACTTACTGCAGAAAAACATGAATAGTCTATTGTCTATTATGTCATACTGTATTTTAGAACACTCTTCAATTACTTTCATGGTGCCAAACTAAAAGCCTACCCTTCTTCCATGATTTTGTTCTTCTGACTCAGAAGCTTGGGTATCTTGTTGCATCAGTGGAAAGCAATTTGTAGTGTCACATAATTTGCACGTTATTGGTTTGGGGTGCAGTTTTCATACATACTTCCTAGTTTCAACTTGAGATCACTAATTTTCATGGACTGCTAGGCTCGGTAGATCTAGCAAAATGTAATTTATGTGTTCATACTTTGAAATTATTTTGTAATACTTACACTTTAATTTAGAATCATAGAATCATGTAGGTTGGAAAAGACCCTTGGGATCATCGAGTCCAACCATCTACCTTACTCTACAAAGTTCTCCCCTACACCATATCCCCCAACACCACATCTAAACGACTCTTAAACTCATCCAAGGATGGTGACTCAGCCACCTCCCTTTAGTCATAAGTGTGGCGGGTTATGCTGTGATAGTGTGTTAATTAAACAAAACAACTTTTAATTGTTTTTTTCTTGCACGCACAATGCACAAGACAACTGCATTGTTCTAAAATGTGCTGTTTCAATAAATAAAGACAAAAGTTTTCTCATGTCCACTCTCAAAAGACACGTTGCTGTACTTTTCTATGCCAATGATAGCTTCCTCCATGCAGAGCTTCGTTATAGTACAGGAGAAAGTATTAGAGCACAAGATCTAAAATACTCCCTGAGAATTCCAGATGTCACAGGACTGTCTCCTGTAGAATAAAGGAGACATTGCTGTAGATTCGATGTCATTGCTGTAGATTTGATGGAGACTTGCGGTTGTACTTGATGCCAGTTAAGGAAATTCTTTGAATGATCACAGTCATCATCACTGAACATATCGTCTCCATAGTCGGAAGGCATTTCTGCATCAGAGTAATTCACCAGGGAAGGATGCAATCTGCTCATTCCAGCTTTACTGTAGATAGCCATGTGTCTCTGTTGACATCCATGGAATTACTGCTATGGCGATAAGTCTGTTACTGCTGTAACTGATAAGTCTGTTCTAAAGGCCATCAACTCTATTTTCCATTAAAATTAATAAAGAGTTGTTCTGAATGTAGTTGTACTCACAGACGTCATCACAAGAGGAAGGAAAAGGGCTGCCTTATCCTAGGCTGTGTCTAGCCACAAGGGAAGAAAAACCCAACTGGCTGGGTGAGGCTCGTTGACAAGTTGTAAGAGGAAGTCCCAGGGCTGGATGTGATTAAAAAACAGCAAGAGAATGAGATACAAATGGAGAGTGGAAAACTTGTTTTCTTCTATTTCTTTCCTTCTGCCTTTCTTCTGGTTGTGTTAGGAGCCTTAAGTTGTCCAGCTTCTTTTCTTTCCCATAAGGAAGTCAGCGTGGCTCTACTGGCAATTAGAGGAGAAAGACAGAGACTGATAGCCTCATGAGTGCACGTAGCCCAGGTGGAGAGAAGGCCGGGCAGAAGTGGGCAAACCACAGCAGTGCTTGAAGTGTTTTCTGGAGGAAACTGCTAATTCAGGGCTCCCAATATTTATGCTACTGATTTTGCATTTCTTTGTCTGTTTGGAATGAAGCATCTTTTCACTTCTCATTAAAAAAAAAAAGAAAAAGTCTGAGTTTGAATTAGGCACACCTCCTTCTGTAGAAGTGCAATAATGATGCTGTTAAAGCCAATAAAGGGAAAGGCTTTATTAATAAGAGGTATTCAAGTATTGTTGCCAGGTACTAACTCTTTCTATTTTGCAAATATTCATATATTGTTTGCACTTGGCTGACAAGTGAGAGTAGATGTTGCTGCTCACTTCTACTCCTTCCTGGTATTAAGGAGCAGCTTTTTAGTTATGTATGACATAAGTATTTCTCTTTGCCCAGTATTTGACCTACTTTTCATTAGGTATGAGAGGCACGTAATTAAGGACTATGTTTTGCTCTGTAGAGGGTCAGGTAGCACCAAATGGCAAGTTTGAAATGAAGTGGGCTTGATTGCTGTCTTAATGTGCTTCTCTTGCCCTTGGCAGTAGGAGAGGAGGTGACCAGGCTTTTAGCTTTGGTGCTTCATCCTAAGCCTCTAGAGGAAGCTGAGGTGGACCTGGGCTCTTCTACTGTCAGCTCCTACCAAACGGCAAAGCAAGATTATTCTTTCCGTATTCTTGCTTTGAAAAGGAAAATGAAGATTTTTCTCTCCCTCTATAGGAGCAACAAAGTATGGAAAAAGAAACAAGAGAGAGTTTACCAGCTTGTTGTGCCTGCTCTTTTCAAGCTAGAGGTTAGGCAAGATTAACTCAAATTGGTATGTAAGACTTGCCTGTGTATATATTCACATACACTATTTTGGTAATGAAAAAAGCCCCTGATAACTTTGATTTTAAAATGTATGATGATAACATTTGGAATTAAATTTAAAGTAGCTACTGTAAAAATTATTTCAATTAATTTATAATCTTATCTTAATGCCTAATCATTAATGGATTTCTTTGAACTGATCAGGGTCTTTTTGTCACCTTAATGCAACCAGTATAGTTGAAATAGAAAACAGCTACACTTGACTCAAACTCACAAGAAATAAAACCAAGATCCTAAGACTCTTACTTTATATAATACTCTGCCATACATGGGGTGTGTATATTGATGTTAAGCTAATGCTTACTTGGTTACTGGCCTGATTTTTCAGTTAGATGTTTAAAGGTAGAAACCAAAGAATCAGTCATCCTTGTAATTCGCCGCCTTCGGTGTTTAAGAGCTAACAAAGAAAGGATTATCATGGTTATAGGCAGAGCACTAGTTCTGCTATGTTAAGGTTGTGAACCCTTTTCTGTTTAAAGGTTGACTGTCTTCTACATGCTTTAAAACACGTGTGCTTATGCAGATTGAATGCACCTTGTGGCTGTGCTGCACCGAGTTACTCGCTTTTGAGTCGTTAGAAACATGGGATTTTTTTCTTCCTTTTTTCAGTCCAGTTGGAAAGGATACTAAGGAGGTTGTTTCTGTTACAGAAATAATATCACATCTATCATTTTTCGCACTGAGAGTCTCCAGTGCTTCACCTCTGTTTGGTCTTATTTCTGTCTGCAGAAATGTGCTGTTGGTGAAGCTGGCATTAGATGGATGTCTGTTTTTACTGGCAGCGTATACATTTCAAAAGGTTTTGATGCAGAGAATATCCCAGAGGTCTCATGCTGATCCAAACTAGACTCGACATTGTACATATTTTCCTTAGAGAGTGAAATTCTCTTCTCTGCCCAAGCAGAGTTGACATAAGGAGCTTTTCTGGTGGGAATCTGGCATTGCCACTTCTGCTTTGGAGCAGGAGATTGTCCTGGGCTTCATTCAAATAAAAACTGTGTTTGTAAAGAAAAGTTAACATGTTTATCAATCACAAACATTGAAAAAGGAGCCATACAGCTCAAGTTCTGCTGGAAAGATTGGGGCATTTTCTTTCCTGCTGGAACCCGGTGTTCAGCAGTCTTCCACGTTTCAGAATTTCACGAATTCCAGAGAAATGATTACTGAATGTAATCAATTCTCAGTGAGATAGTAGTCAAAAAATACAGGAATAATCTCAGTCTATGACAGTTGTCTCCAGAAAACATGTGCACTTCTGTTCTAAGGAGAACAGCTTCCCTGTTTATCTTTGAGAAGTTTCTATTGCTTTTTTCTGTAACGGTCTTACCATCCTTCTATGGCAGCAGATTCCTTATTTCATTCTCATCGCATTCTCTATCAGTAGATTAGTGCGTGTATGGTCACTAGATAAGTGATTTAAATCCCCTGCTGTTCTTAGGAAATAGAAGTTGCATCCTCAAATGTGATTATTTATTGAACTAGCTGTGCTGGAGCTGATGCTTTGGAAAAATTATTTTCTGGCCTCTTTGGTTTTCCTGGCTATTATCACATTGAACAACAAACATAATGTTTTCCACAACAACCAACGTTTTCCAAGTAACTGGTCTGTTTTTCCAAGAATCAGAGTTCTTTGAGTACCTTTAGGTAATGCTTTTCCCTTTCTGATAGGTGAATGCTGGTTACCTTTGTGTGCTCTGCACCCAGTTCAGCCAGCCTAGAGCATACATCCCACAACCTGGGATTTCTTCTGTATTTAGGCTCCGTCTGATCTCAAAAGGATTCTGTATTCCTAATGATGCCAATGAGTTCACAGAGAGAATAATTTGGGTTGAAGAGATAAATATTTTATAAAGAAACAGTAGATATTACAGACAACCTAGAGGTGCAACATTGGTTCATGAATAAAGGTGGAAGAAGCTAAATTCTCTGAAGCAGTCATCTCCTGCTCCAAAACAACTTCAGGGAGAAGAGTTAAAATGAATTTATTTCTTCTGTCAATCAGAGAGCTGGTGTTTTATTTGTGTATTTGGGAAAATGTCTGTAAATTTTAAAAACAACCAGTCGAGCAAGAAGAACTCAGTGGCTAATAGTAATAGAAGCACAAAAACAGCACAAATCACGTGCATCTCTATACACAGCTGTTGGAAATGTGTAAGAGCACTTGGAACAAAGTACACTACACGGGTGGTTCACTGCATTGTGGTCTCAACAGGCTGGCGCTGAACTTTCAAGAGTGCTTGTTTTATACTCGGTGCCCCACTGATGTTTGTAGAGTCTTTTTTAACAAATTAAAGATCCAGCATGTATGTCAACAACAATACTGGAAAGCAGATACCTTGAACTCATCTGCCATCATATCAGACTGTCATTATTTGGGCATTTCTTAGGAAACATTAGTAATGGAAGCATAGTCAATGCCTTGAAAATAGATTGTAGGTTCTGAGCACCATAGCATAGTGCCCAGTGAAGCTCCGAGGCTGCTCGGTTTATTGTTGTTGTAGAAAGAGAAAGCAAATAACAGGCAGATGCAAATTTTCATCATTTGTGCAAGCTCTAGACAGTCAGATCTGGTTTCTTCTAGAAAAGACAAGAAAGAATGTCTCTTGCATCTATTCCACCTTCAGTAATTGAATTATAATAATCCCCATTGCTCTTGTAGGGGAAAGCAGATGGTAACCTGTTACTTCAGAGTGTTTTGGGGAACACAGAACTCTGCTTAAAGGTTATTAATACTTCTACTTAAGTGTTCTATAGGTTACTTTAAGAATATATCCTTGGGTTATCTAATGCTAGTACAGTAATAGTTGGGCAGAGATGATATTCTTACATTTGGATTGCAAATTGCTAAAAAAGGTTAAGTCCATTTAAACAATCACTGGCTTACTAAAAGGTTCTTTGGTTCACCTTTTCAGGGAAACAGGTAAAAATGGAGTCTTAGTAGCTGAATTAAGTCTCATCACACTAAGAAAATAGATGTATTTTTTGGAAGATTTGATAAAAAGTTAATAGAGAGTTTGCTTCTTAATCAGAAAGAAACATATTGGAAATTTTTAGCCTTTTAAAAAATAGTTTTTTCAGGTACACCAGTGGAAAAATGTATGCTGAACAGAAGTTATACACAACTGTTGTTACAGGTATCTATTCATAATAATAGAGCTTGCCAAAGAGCAACTTGAGAGGTGATTTTACATTTTTGTGCAGCTAATTATGCAGAGAAAAGAAGTGACAGTGCTGGGGTTTTCCACATGGCTGACAAACATATAGAAAAACTCAGTTACTGAAGTTGGAAATGAAAATAAACTCAATAATGAAGGATGTGGCAATATGCTACAGTGAAGATGATTAAAGACTGGATTTCCAGAAGTGCTGATCTTATTGCCATTTGGGCCTTTAAGACCCAGGTTAGTTATCGTTAGGAAGTACATCCTGTGCCCTAGATTTTAGAGGCTTTCTGCAGACCTGCTTGGCAGGTGTCCGCGTTGGTCCCTGCTGATCTCGGAGCTTCTTAGTTAACGCAGGTTCCCGTTGTAGAGCTCTTCCTTCCGGAGCCTCCAGCAGAGCAGGATTGCTTCTCCAGCTCTCAGGAAACTCTTACCTGCCCCAAGGCAACCATGGTGTTCCAGCTTTGTGCCTAATGGGTTTCACTGTCCTCTTATAGGATCTGGGATGTTTTTTTTCCCCCCTCTTTGTTCCTAACTAGCAAAATGTGTTGGGCATATGGAGATGCTTATTTGTTGGGGTTTTTTTTAACTGACAGGTCTTGTATATTTTGATTTTGCTGAAGCACCAGTATGAGCTGGTGAATATTTGGTGGACTGAGAAACTGAAGTAATACAGAAAATCTTCTTCAGTAGGCGGCAGAGACCTACTGAAAAGAGCTAAAATAGTATTTTGAAAGTGTAGGGACAGTCTGAAGAAGGATAAAATCCTCTGATGAGTCCATTTGTTAAGAAAGCTCCTAGAAACAGCTAATATATTGGAGTGAAAAGCAAAACAAAGTTCCTGTTCTCACCTCTCATTCACAGAGTTTAGATTTAATCTTATGCATTGACTGTGATTTCCACAAGTTAAACATTAAAATATAGTAAACCATTAATTTTTTCTTGATTTTCTATCAAAGCAGCAGGAATCATGTTTCTTGTGGATTTATCACATATAAACTGAAGCATTGAACAGAAACTGAATCTGGCATAACATACTCATAAGGAACTGTGTCTGTCTCGATTCAATAGCATATTCCCAGATTAGATGAGTAGCACTACCCAGGTTTCAGGCTGTGATTTCACAGAATTCCGTGACTTTTCAAAGAATATGTGAAGCATTTGCTCTGTTGTTGGCTAGAAGTTATAGGTGGCTGTGGTTCTCCCCGTGCTCCTCTCCCCTCTCATCCACCCCCCCAGTAAATTAATGAACTAATTCCAGAGAAAATAGTGAGGACAGTCTTCAGGGAAACCTTATAACAGTCTTTGAATACCTAAAGGGGCTACAGGAGAGAGGGGGAGGGAGTCTTTATCAGGGAATGGAGCAATAGGACAAGGGGTAATGGTTTTAAACTGAAAGAGGGGAGATTTAGATTAGATATTAGGAATAAATTCTTTCCTGTGAGGGTGGTGAGAGCCTGGCCCAGGTTGCCCAGAGAAGCTGTGGCTGCCCCATCCCTGGAGGGGTTCAAGGCCAGGCTGGATGGGGCTTGGAGCAACCTGGTCTGGTGGGAGGTGTCCCTGCCCAGGGCAGGGGGGTTGGAAGTAGATGGTCTTTAAGGTCCCTTCCAACTCTAACACTCTATGATTCTATGATAGAGGTATCTTCTCCCTCCCCTTTCTCCTCATTAATATATTAATGAAAGTCATAGTGTGGCTCCATGTGAGCCAGCTTACACTCTGAGGATGCAGACCTCGGACACTTTGGAATCCCTTTTGGTTACCTGCAGCTAAAGATGTTGTTTGCATGGGCCAGATTAAGGAAATTCTAAGTCAGGTTTCCTGCATCCAGTATTTGTTGTGAGATAATAGTGATATTCGGTTATGTAGAACATTAGTTTATACTTGAATAGCAAAAGAAATAATAATTTAAAGAAAATTTCTATGATTCTATGAAAGGACTTCAGGTATCTAAAATAGTACTTTGTTTGACGTTTGTGTGTCTGAAAATGGGTACAATTTTATAGTTCCTGGCTTCTAAGAAAAAAAACACTATCCTTGCCTAATTTGCATTAATCCATAACCTGTCATCTCTTAGGTTAGAGGGCAAACAGCTCCTGTTGTAAAGGCCTTGGGAACACATTTTGAATCGTTCTTGTTATACAGAAATGCTATAACTATAAGACTTGCGTGACTAATGACTATACTTATGCAAGATGCAGTTAATAAATTCAACCTAATCATATTAATTAGTTCATAGACAGTTTGATCATGGTCAGTATCAAAATGATTCTACAATGCTAAAAAGGCAGCCTTATTTTAGGAACTAATCACTTCGTTCATACATTTTATTTCTACAAAAGTGAGATTTGGAAGAACATTCATTAATTGTGAGTCATGGCATAATGGAATCATACCAGAGTCTGTGAAATCCCTAAAAAGTTTTTGAGCAAAATCACTAAACTAACTAATGTGCAACTGCAAATGTGATGGGAGATGAATACAGTGTCAGCTACTATTGAATCTATTTCCATAAATTAGATAACACTTCTTTTAACCCATCTTTTTAAAAAAAATCTAAGTAAAAATATGGTTCTATACTCATAATATTTACCAAATGCTTGCAGTTTTTCTCTGTATAATTTACATGAGTAAATGCAATTTCCTGTTTCCATGGTTTTATAAAATACACGAGAGAAAGAATTTGCTTGGAAAATGTTATGCTTGAGCAAGAAAATAAAGGGGAAATTTTAAATTCATATGTCCTTAAAAATAGGGGGAATATATATTTTCCACACACGTCAGAAAAAAACAAATGCAAAGGAATATTAGGTGCTGCTGCTTTAATTCAGTGAAAGATAGTGAAATTGCAGCAAAAAAGCTCCAGTAGAGAGAGAAGATTTGTCTTGCTACTGATGGATTGTCTTGTGTAAAACATAATTAGAGATGACAGGGGAATATCAGAAATCAAAGAAAGCTCTTAAAGGGGCCTAAACAATGCTTGGCAGCTAAAATGAGATCATGGTTATCTGACCAAAGATGGTAAGTTGTGAAGCTGGGGAGAAATGGTCTGCTGGGGGAGGACGGGGGGGTGTGCTTCCATGATGTTTTCCTGAACTTGAACAGAAAATGATACCACGTTTGTAATCAATGTAAAAGAAGAAAAAAAAAAACAACCAGGGTTGTAAAATAGTTTTCTCTGGAGTGAGACATGTTTTAAAACAGTATGTTTATAAAGCCAAGTATCAAAGTTTTATCTGCAGGAATTAAAGCGTTCAGGGCCTGATCTAATCCCCATTCAAGTCACCAGAAGGATGCTTACTGACTTCAGTGCACTCTGGAGGAGACTCCCGAAACATTTGGCTACACTTATGTTGTCCTGCTTAGGTCAGGTTGACCTCATTTTGCTTGAAATCCAGTCAGGCTTAGGGATGATGAAGAGTGATGGATATTGAGAATAATCCAACAAACACTCAGATGGGGAATTAAGGCTTTTGAGGGGGCTATGAAAGCCAGACATTGACAGAAATGAAAAATGTAATTTGTTTTTCTAGCACACGCCGACCAAGTGCCAAAATGAGTGATTCACTGTCTTAAATTTTAAATTAACAGAATCTGTCCATTTTGGAAAGCAGTGTATAAACCCAGCAGTTTTGTGACAGAGGATTGTATTGTACTGTGTCCTCCAAGCTTTTGTGATCCTGGTAAGTACTGATGGTAAAACTAGAGAATGATATAGTTTATAGACCAGAGCAGGCTGCCTCATCCAGAATGTCATCCTGGCGGCCTCATACAGTACGAATGAAATTCCAATTTTTAAAACATGCTGTTTGCCTAAATGGCTGTATTTGTCTATGCTTGCAAGGATCCCATCCTTGCTCCGCCTTAAGAAATTTATACTTAGAAATCAGAAAAAATAGAGCTTTATCTTTTTAGTTCAAGTCATTACAGCACAGAGAGATTGATATGACTATGAAGACGAATCAGTAAGAATGGAATGGATCGGTCTCATTTCCGTTCCATCCAGGCTTAGTGCAAACCATCCCATGTAACTTCATAAAACCCATGAAAAGTGTATTGATAACAAAACAAGAAAAAACCCCTATTTCCCCCTGTGACCATCAGCTAATATCCAAGCCTCTACTAGTGTAAACATTTTCTGATCCAGAAGGCAGCCTTCCTCTGCTAGAGAAAACGCTTAAAGAACAGGGCCAAGGCTGCTGTTTGTTGTCTTCCCTAGGAGGGCACGCAGGAGTGGGAATGGGAAAGGCACTGGAGGTGGAGAGGGCAGAGCTAAACCCCTTTAGGGCTCTACAGCTCTTGCTGCTGTAGAGGCACTCTGGAAACCAGTGCATCTGGAATTCCTCCCCACGCTCCGGGGAGACCTTATAATGGCCTTCTAGTACCTGAAGGGGATACAGGAGAGATGGGGAGGGACTCTTGGTCAGGGAGGGGAGTGACAGGACAAGGGGTAATGGTTTTAAACTGAAAGAGGGGAGATATAGATGAGATACTAGGAAGAAATTCTTTGCTGTGAGGGTGGTGAGAGCCTGGCCCAGGTTGCCCAGAGAAGCTGTGGCTGCCCCATCCCTGGAGGGGTTCAAGGCCAGGCTGGATGGGGCTTGGAGCAACCTGGTCTGGTGGGAGGTGTCCCTGCCCAGGGCAGGGGGGTTGGAACTGGGCAATCTTTGAGGTCCCTTCCAACTCTAACCATTCTATGATTCTGTGTAGTGCCAAGTGTCACACTGCACAGCCAAAACAAACGTCTTTAAGGCACGCTTTGGTTGGCCGTATTTTAAGCAGTGGTATTCATTGTTAGAAATAAGATTGAAGTGAAAACCCTGGCTGTAAAGCGGCACCAGCCTTTCTGCGCAAGGGGTAGCTCGCCGTCTGTTCCTGTCCATGGGAGTGAATTGGCAGTCTTGCTGTCAGTATTGTTTCTCACAGTTATTCACAGTCAGGAAAGGATTCAGCTCATGCTGGGATGGGAGACTCTCTAAGCTGCTTTGTGGTGTGTAAACATGGTGAGAGGATGAACAGTACTTTGCAAGTAAGAAATCTTGAAGAGAAATTGTGCTATTATAGATCTAACTGCAGCATTCTGGACAAAACTGTCTACTTACATTTAAAAATGCCAGTTGATGTGAATTTCAGCATCTCTGGATAACAAATAGTAAGCAGCGAACTGAATTGTGCTTGAAAATAGATAAAGATCTAGAAGCGTCATCATGGTAATCTTCATTACTGCTAATGAGAAGGTGGCAAACTCGTATCTGACAGCATCACGTGCATGTTTTATGTGTAGGGTGTGAATGGTCTCATTTACAGTTTGATGGAGATACATTTTGTCCATCCTCCAAGAAAATGGTCAAAATCCATGCCTTTCTTAAAGAGATTAACAATTCAAAATCCTTGAAAGCATTTGTGAGGTGCAATCTAAAAAATCCCAAATCCTTCTATTAGATGTGTTTTCTCCACACATTCATAAGAAGGAGGGGGTTTGAATTCATAATATTCACTTATGTTCATCCATTGCTCACAGCTTTTGTAAGGACTCTCTAACTTGGATCACGGCTGCTTTTTTTGCAAAAATATTTTGCCCCAGTGTCTGTCTTAAAAGAGTTGATATATCCACTTTATTTCAAAGAGTAACTCTGTTGGTTTTTCGGGTGCTTTTTCTGTGTACGCTGCAGAGGAGAAGAGAAAACCAAAAGCTGGGTAGGTGGGGCAGGGAGTTGCTGTGTTTTCATTTTACACGTATTAAACTTCCTCAGCAACTCCAAAGACTTTCTGTCTCTTCTGAAGCATTGTGGCACACTTCTCTGTAACCAGCACGTATTGTTTATCTTTTTATCATTTCAATCTACAACCCTGTTTTTATACAAACAAAAGCAGAACTGACATTAGCCCTGAAAAGTAACCTGGAAGGAGTTTTGCAGAACAAACAAACAAAAAGTTACTCAGTTTCTTGGTGCTCTGTGTTTTGAAAAGGGCTTAAAGTGTTTGTTTTCAAAGACAATTGAACTCTCTTTGAGTTATAGTAAATAGTTAAACTATTTTCTTATGTTCTGTTCTAAAAATATCAGTAATTCTAGCTCTTATTTTCTTCAGTTTTTCTGAAAGCTTGATGAGCTTCTCAGAAGGTGTGCATTACCCTTCATAATTTAACTGGAGTGACCAGCATGTTGAGGGTACAAAGCTGCGCTTTCTGTAAATGTTTAGATATTGAATTTATATAGTTATGATAAAAATGTAATCAAATTCTGCACAGAAACTAAATATTCCTCCCAAATTCTTTCTGTTGTTCCTGATTGACTTCGTTTACTCTTCTGTAGTCATTTTACAAGCTCCATGACCTCTCTGATTTTCTGGGTGTTGTCGATAGTCTAGTCCGGACGCCCAAGGGTATGGCTCTTCTTCCTGCTTGTGATTTTCATAAATCTTGCGAGGATGTAACTGCATTAAAGATGTTGGTCTCTCTGGCAAATCTGATGGAAAATCATCAGTGTGTTAAGAAATTACTGTGGAAAAAGTAGACTATCCTTGCTCCTCTCTTTCCTTCCCTTATACCCAGGTCACAGAAGCCTTGTTTCCATAGGAAGGTGGTCTGGAATTGAAGGGCATCAGTGCAGTTGAGAGAGGAACATGTTTTTCCATTGAAGTGTATGTGCACTTTAATGGCAACGTTATTTAATCTGTTCCTATTGAGTGACTTTCCATTCCAAGTGAAACCTCTGCCTTTTGAAAATGTGCATCACTCTTCCGGTTGCAGATGACAAAGAACTTGTGGCTTTTTCCTCTGTCTCCATGTACCTTTATCATGTCATCATCACAGGAAACTCATACAGCCTGAGGCTATGGTCAGCAGTCCGGTTGCACTTCTAGAAGTCACGTTACAGCGAGCAGTTAGATAAAATCAAAATAAGTTTGGAAGAGCTAAAGTGTTTCCCTTATCAGACATCTTTTCAGTGGAAGGCAAGGAATAGCTGTGGGCAGCAGTGAGCACAGTTTACAGTCAGGGCCTCGTTTGTTAGGAAACTCTTTTTCTGATAGCTCCAGAAACAGTGGTGATGTCCTGATGACACTGGCTTCACACGGATATAGAAGAAAAGAAATACCTCTGTATCTGCTTGGAAGTTTCAATGGCTAGATTATAACTCCCTCTGGCATTTGAGCAGAACATAGGAACTGTTGGATATGCTGTAGTTAAATAAAGCCTAGATATCATTAATTTCCATAAAGGTCTGGGCTCTCATTAGAGGTTTATGAAGAAGTCAGCAAAATACAACCCACAGTGCTATATCAGGACTGTGCTTTGAACGGCAAGGGAAAGATAATTTTCTGAGTAGCACCATTCCTGCAGTGCTGAATATCCCCACTAAATATAGTCCCAGCTGAGGTGGCTTAGCTTTTAGGGCTGCCAGGGAGGTATGGCCTAGCTGTGAGTCATCAGGCTTTGATTTGCACCCGCTCTTGGTTTCACAGTATCATTTTGCAATTTACAGGAACCTTAACAAAATCTTTGTCAGTGAAATGAGAAAATCTTAATAGGCTACAGAATGGTAATAAAATAAAACCTGTAAAATATACACTTGTTTTTCTGTTAAAAGTTGGCTTGCCAGTGTAGAATATAAAATTTTCAGTGAAATTCAATCGTTCATTTAAAGGTGAGTGCCTCTGCCTGATAGCAAGTCTCCTCAGCATATGAAGAATGTTGATCATGACCTGTCTTGGGCATATATGATTGTTTTTCTAACAGGAAAAAGGATTTTCTTTTTTTCCCCCTGTGTTTAGTCTTCTTTGAGATAATCTATAGTTCTTCGGTTTTAACATTGACTGTGCTTTCAGCTGTTCCGCACTGAAGCTTTCTCCCATTCCTGTGAGGGAATGTAGATATGGCTTTGAAAATCAGTCTGACAATTTCTGCAGCAGCCTTTATGGGTACCAGAGAAATTATACTTGAGCAAAACAGCAATGGGTGTTCTGGAAAGGAGGAAAAGCAAAAAAGCTCCTTTGGAAAGGAGTTTGGCTTGTTTCTTGTTGTAAGTCTGATGCTGCATTTATGTGCTCGGTATCAGAACTCCCCCAGCCTCTGCGGAGAGACCTGCTTTCTGCTGCAGAAAAAGAGGAATCACACAAAACTGTCAGCCTCTTGTCTGCTTGTAACACGTTGTGTTTGTAGAAATCCTGCCCAGCTCTAAGCACTGACTTCAAGCTTGCGTTGGTTGCTTCTGTCTCTCAGTCGTTTTCAAGTGTATTTTGAATATGATGCCAGCTTCATAGAATTATAGAATTGTCTCGCTTGGAAGGGGTCTTTAAGATCATCTAGTCCAACCATCGACCTAAATGACACAAACAAAAAACCACATCTCTAAATTCAGTATTTCTCTTTGTATGAAGCAAACCTGGGAAGGGGGATATCATTACTGTAGATGGGAACAAAGAATGCAATGGCAGTTAGGGCAAGAAGATTATATTTGCTATCTTAAAATTAAAAAATAGTCTTTGGACATCTTTAGAGAGCTGGAGATGCTAAAGATTGTGTCTAGCGCTAAGCTTGAATTGGACAAAGACTTGTTATTTACTGTGAGGAAAATAGTTAATTTTTAATTGGCAGGCCTCTAATTCTAATCAATATCCATGATTTCTCGTGGTTGATTTTGACAATGCATTGCTAAGAAGAAGAAGAAGAGATTTTTGGCTTAGTTTCTTAGTAGCTTCTAAAAATCAAAGTGTTGGGCAGCGTTTTAGGGAAGCCCTCGATAACCTGAATGCTTCGGTGAGTAGCGTGTAACATTTTTTACTTAAGTCAGGTCAGCTGTGCTTGCAAAAGATGTTGTAAAATGTTGAGTGTATCGTCTTTCCCTTTGTGGCTGAAATACTTTTTCTAGTGGTGGTGGCAGTGGCAGGTGAAAAATTTTGGCAAAAATTTGGCAAAAAACCATCCTAATTTATTTTGTAATTGTAACTGAACCCTCCATCAGATGGATATGTTTTGACTAAGCAGGGATTGATTCTTTATTCGCAATCCAGTTTGTGGAGATGCTATAAAAGAAGGAACAATATCAGGAGAAAGTTTAGAAAAAGTGCATTTCATCTAGGGACTTCATTCTTTAACTCTTTTCCCTGTGATAGACTTTCTGTTCTACTTGGTTTTCACAACATTGTCTAAAAGCAGCTTAGAAAACATGGGTCACATTTTTGTCAATGTCATTTGCACACAGTTTTAAGCCTTCTGAAGTGCTGAGAAATAGATCACTTCCCCAGAATTCAGCGGTTAGTTTTCATGTTTAGCGGAACTGAAGGTTAGGAAAAATTTCAAAGCCTCTTTTGTTTTTCTTTTTTAAGCCATTATTCAACCTTGAAATGAAAACGCAGTCACTAAACTATGCTAAATAGCTCATTTCCCTAGTTTGCTGATTGAGCTAAGTGTCCTTTGGAGATATTTATGAAGATGACTTACCTTTCTCTTATACACAACAGTCATGCTTCCTCATCCATGGAATAGGTACGAGAGAACTCAGGCCTGAGAGTTCCACATCCTGAAATGTTTAGCTATTTTTGCAATAAACTTAGAGTTTTAATCACAAACCTGAGGTTTACATTTTAGAATGAATCGTACGATGCTTTTTTTTTTTTTTTCCCCTAATAACTTAACCTATAAATCAACATGCATACTGGGAGAAAGTTGGATTCCTATAAACAGGAATATCTCAGCTGTTATTACATTTATGCTGCCTCCGTAATTCCGTACGCGGGGAAAGGGAAGAGCAGCTCTTCCTTCCCATGGGGGTTCCAGCTGGAGGATGGGGAGCTTTGGGGCTCGCTGGGCTGTGCAGAGGATGGCCATGTGGTTAAAGTCTCTACGCTTACTAACGCTACAACAAATTTCTCCATATGGGGAGACCACGCTTTTCTTCTACGCAGGGAAAAACCTCATCTGCTGGTGTATTAATTTCACCCCCCTTCGAAAATTCCACCCGAGCGGAGGAGCTGGAAGTGAACGGAAGGAAACACGACTCTTGTCTGAGTTGCTTTTTACTTCTCAGCGCCGGAGCTGGCCGTTGGGTCGGGCTAGAGATGCCACCACGACCTTGAGTTCGCTGCTCCCTCCCGGCGGGCAGCCGCCCGCAGCAGCCAGCAGCAGGGGGAGCTCCCGCACCGCCTTGTCACCGCACCGTCCCCGCACTGCCACCGCCACCGCCGGGCTCGGGAACGGCGGCCCCAGCGGGTAAGGGAGCAGCGACAACCGAGTAAATGACGGGGTGGCACCCCGCCCCGAAGTGGGGGTTCTTGGTTGGTGTGCCAGGCCACCAGCAGGGTTTAATCCTACCTCGCGCTTTGCAAAATCGCTGGGTGAAGGTGACGTCAAAGCCACCTTCCAACGTGACGCTGAGGCCGGTGGTAGGGAAGGAAACCTCTGCGTGTTGCTCCTGGAACTCTTGGCATCTCTCCCATTCACAGATAGAAGCTCAATGCGTCACTCGTCAACAGTTCTAACATTTAGATACCACCCCTGTAGGGAAGATGTGGGAAAAGGGGCTTTTGCGCATTGCTATCCCCTTTCTTTTTTCCTTTCTTTTTTTCCTTTTGGCAGAAAGTCACTCCCCAATTCCCAATTTGTCTGCGCAAGTTTCCTTTCAGTCGTGTGGAAAGCGTTAGGAAACCTTTCTTTAATTTTGAGATAATGCATTAATGCATTTAATGTAATAATTTGCCCAAATATGTAAACATTTCCATTCCTACGCAAAACTGGGGTATATTTTTATTCCAATGTAATACTCAGCAATAAGAACTTATTTGAATTTTGTTTTATTACAAATTCAGATATATAATGAGTAAACATAATAAGGTCCATTTGAAAATTGAAGGTTTTCTAAGCAAAATACACGTTGATCTTTTATGTACAAATACACATAAAGTTACTTGCTGTTTTCAGAAGTCTCTTGGAAAATGGTTTGCAGGCAGTTAGTCCAAAAAGAAAGTCTGCATCTGATGTGTATGTAATTATTCCAATTCTAATGTTTTTTCAGCTGTGGGAGAACACAAAATTCTTTCACTGAAATCTCTCTGTCTTTCCTGCTGGCTTTAGTAGGCATTTGGAAAACATTAAGATGGCAAAGATTACAATCATCTTGTTAGGAGTCAAGTGTCTTTTCATTATTCTCCTAAACCTGCTTCTCCCCATCTTTATAGCACTGTTAACAGGGAGGGGGGGGAAAAAAAAAAGAAGAAAAAAAAGGACTTCTCAAAGAAAACTAACAAAAAGTAGCCTTAAGCAAAAATTCAAAGGAGAACATCTTCATTGGAGGCTTCAAGTGAATTTGGCAGGAGCTGCTCAGTGTCGCAGATGGGGAACTATCCAGCAGAACTCTCCTTGCAGTCCTCAGGAAATCAAATTAGCCTGACAAATGTCTGGCTGCACACTTCAGAACTAAACTCATGAATGTTCTAGCAACATCTGCTGTTACTTATGTGAATGTGACGGAAGAAAATTGAACATAACATGTGCTAGTGAGCCAGCAAATCTTTGATCTTTCTCACTTATTCAGGACGGGAGGAGGGAATGAAGTACAAGGTGGAAAACAATTTCTAAAATACTATTTTAAAATTCAAATGATGACTAAGAAAAACTAAAATGTCATTTTCAAATCATGTTATCTGTGTGAAGCAGGTCATTTTTTTCCAGGAACTCCCCTTGTTCTGAGCAGTTGGCCATTCAGTGAGGAACCAGAGCTGAGTTTCTAAGTCGATGTATTGCACTTTGTGAAAGAGTGAACTCCAGAGATCAGAGACTTTACAGTCATTTCAATGAACTGGAGAGAGACAAATCACTGAATTTCACTGAATTTTTAGAGTTGGAAGGGACCATAGAGATCATCTAGTCCAACTCTCCTGCCAAAGCAGGACCACCCAGAGCATGTCAGATCATGCTACTCAGGACGGCATCCAGGCGGGTCTTGAAAATCTCCAAAGAAGGGGACTCCACGACCTCCCTGGGCAGCCTGTTCCAGGGCTCCGTCACCCTCACTGTGAAAAAGTTCCTCCTCATATTCAAGTGGAACGTCTTATGTTCCAACTTGTGCCCATTACCCCTTGTCCTCTCACTGGCAACTACTGAAAAGAGTCTGGTTCCCTCCTCCTTCAGTCCGCCCTTGAGATACTTATAGGTATTAATAAGGTCTCCCCTCAGCCTTCTCTTCTCCAGACTAAAGAGTCCCAGCTCTCTCAGCCTCTCCTCATAAGGGAGATGCTCCAGTCCTCGAATCATCTTTGTGGCCCTACGCTGGACTCTTTCCAGTAGTTCCCTATCCCTCTTGAACTGGGGAGCCCAGAACTGGACACAGTATTCCAGTTGTGGCCTCACCAGCGCAGAGTAGAGGGGGAGAATGACCTCCCTCAACCTGCTGGCCACACTCTTCCCTATGCAGCCCAGGATTCCGTTGGCCCTCCTGGCTACAAGAGCACACTGCTTGCTCATTGTCATTTTATTGTCTACCAGGACCCCCAGATCCTTTTCTTCGGAGCTTGTCGCCAGCAGGTCCATGCCTAACCTGTATTGATGCCTAACATTCTTCTTTCCCAACATCCTAACATCCTAACATTAAATGTAGTCATGACAGCTACTTCTTAGAAAGAATAATTAATAATTTAAGGCATACTTTCACAATTTGAAGGGAAAAATATACATAATATAAATTCTTCCTAATGGGTTGTTTTGATCAAGGAAGTACAATGCTGCATCTTTTAAAGGAAAAAAGTGTGCTTTGAGCCCATAATGTTTGTAAAAGAGTATCTTTGAGAATCCTTTACTTACATTAAGGCTCTTCAGGCTGCCATCACATTTACACACCACTTGGCAGACTGTTACATCCTTATATTATTTTTTAGCTTCATTCTTTCCCATATGAGGAATAATTGTTGACTCATTTTCAGAAGAAGTGTGCAGAGGCATACACATCTCAGCCATGGATGTGCCATCCCTTGCATACCAAGCTCAGTATTGTTTACATTCTTGTTTTTTCTCTCCTAATGATAACAATTACGGGTAAAAGCGTTTTACTAATGATGAAGTTGTAAGAGCAAGCATTTGGAATATTTGATTCTAGCTCTGCTATTAAGTTGCTATTAATTTAGGTTTTAAACATGTCATAGAGGAACTGAAGGAACAATCTGGCTATTGACCTGTTTTTACATGAGATACAGAGCAGCTCGATGAGTTCCCACTTGTGCATGCAAAACAAGCTCGTGTGGAGCTACCAGTTATCGCATTTAGGTGCGGAGTCCTATGCCCATAATGTTGTAGGCAGTACAGAAGTACAGAAAGGTCCTTTCAAACAAGATGAACTCAATGTTCTGCAGTCTAGCTCTTAACGTGCTGTGCTCCAGAGGACCAACATAAATGTCTCGCACCTCAGAGTTGTGCCTTCCTCCCAAGAATGACCATACAGCACTTCTCACATCTTCGTGACTTTTGTGGGGAGAAGAAGAATCAGTCTGTGTACAGCACCCAAATTTTCCCATGCAGCTAGTGGAAAGCACAGGGAATTTTGATGTTAAATTCGAGAACCAAATTTATTTCTCTTGTATGCTAATAATGACAATTAGTTTAAGAACAGAGAGTGAGTCAGAAAAGAATAATTTTGTAGGTTAACCTTTTTATGTACACTCCTGTAACACTTTAGTTGGAGTTTGCTGAAGTCTGGACTATGGTTTGGGTGTGAAGAACAAACCTCTTTATTCCCCTTTGTGCGTGGTTATAATTATTGACAGGTAAGTCTTGAATCCCGTATTTTTAGTAAGGTAAAGAGGTGGCAAATGGTATTGTTACTTGCAATCAGGGACTGGGTTGAGCTTGCAGTTTTCTTGGTTGAACAATCTTGTTTTGATTTGCTCGTTGAACAAGTCAAATGCAGAGGTTTTCAATGAAAGGCAGCTGTGAAAGGAGCAGCGATGTGTTTCTGGGGGCTGTAGCCATAATTAAAATGTTAGCATTTACAGTGTGCCTCTCAAGGAAGCAGGTGCAACTCTGTATAGGTACTGGGTGTGCTGTTGCCCCCTCCACCTGTGGACCTTTCCTGACAGACTCTCCATCCCAAAATCCGGATGGCAGATCAATAGAGTGTTTGTGCTTGTAGTAGGGTTTCTTTTCTGATGGGGACAGGCCTTGCCACTGTTCTGAAGGGAGTTTCCCAAAGTCTGCACCATCTTTAGCTTTATGATAGCCAGGAGGAGTCAGGGGTTTTGGAAGCATCCTGGTTGCCACCCATGCTTACAAGAGGAGCAGCAATATAGAATCAGATAAATTCTTCATTAAAATTTCTGGTGTTTTCTTCAGCCTTTTTTCCCCTGATGGCTCCAGAATGTTTCAGTGCTCAGTGATGTCTGACTGATGTCTGACTCTGCTGCTGAATTAGGCAACAAGTCCATTGAATGCAAAGAGAAGGGCAAATCTTTACCCAAACAAAGGTAAAAAGTCTTGAGAGCCCCAAACACAGACTTGCAGGCTGTTTGTGCTGTGTGCTATAAACACAGAGCAGCAAAAAGTGTAGAGGAGACCAAATATAAAGTATATATGAAGAAAGCCAGAGGGAATGTAATGATGTCAATAGACCTACGTAGATCTTTTGGAAGGCTTTAAGATGCCTTGGAAATATTCTGCTTTCTCAGCGTGTTTTTTCACTTACGTAGGCCAAAAAGAAATATTAAGAGAAGAAGAATTAAAGGAAGTGATCCCAGTGAGTAGGTTGGAGCTGATCACCAGATAAAAGATCGGGGTGGGTCCCGTAACTTAAATGGGAGTAGAGGTGGTGTGTTGGCAAGTGGGCTAAGCTTCTGTACAGCTCCAAAGCACCTTTGGGCAGTTTAGTGATGCTGATTGATAGGAGCTTGTGCATGGGGGCTGGAGGAAATCAACCAAGGTGATTTTTTGGAGCATATTTACTGTAAGTTTATGCCGTGCTCTGCATTTAAGCTGTATTCAAGAGCTGGTCCAGCACAAAATCAGCTGAAAATCTGAAAGGTTCTTACTGCAAAGAAATGAGGTAATTGGCAGTGGAATGAATTTCCTAATTTTACTTTGGTCTGCGTCATAAAGGCTTTTAATTTCACGAGCATGAAGTCTTCTATTGATAGGCAGATAGGTGTAAACTCCTTAGCTTCTTCAATATGTTTGTAATGCTGTTCCAACTGATTGACATAGTGCTGGTCTGTGTGTACATACAGTGTGTATGTACATCTACTGCTCCTAAGCCATACACTGGCTTTCAATACTTATCTCAACATCCTCTCCCCTCCAGAATAATGTTTGAAAGGAATAAATCTGTGGAATTGTGGGTAAATAAAAGCTTTTCTGGAAAGGAACAAAAATCTAAATGGTAGGCCTGGTGTGTGCCTTTTTCAGACATTTATATCAGGGTGAATCAAGGTTTATTTGTTTTTTATGGCTGCCATTGAGATTGTCTGCTTTGCTTTTTTTTTTTTCCCAGCCAGCGGTGTTGTTCCTCAGAATTTGTTGCTGTTGTCTTTGTAGACTCTTTAAGCGCTCTCAACTTAGAAATGTATTATTTTGGCTGGCAATCTACAGAGTGCCAGAATTCTCAGGAGGAGAGCATTAAGGGAAAACAGGTATTCATCTTGATATTGCCAGTTGAATAAAAATGATTAAGAGAACAAACTGTTGAATCTGAAGATGCATCCCCTGACTGCAATTAATTCTTTTTTGCGGCTTGTCAACATCTTGGTTGTGGCTATTTTTTTCTCAGATTTACTGTTTTTCTGAATAATATCCGAACAAGTTATACAGCTAGCTTGAAATGGACCAGAACGTATCAATATGAATGTTTTCTTCTCTCAAGAAAATTAGCAAAATCCAACACCTTCTGCCTTTCCGATTAGTCTACAAGTTGGGTGCAGCTAGTCATCAGCTTTCACTGGACTCAATGGAGTGAGCCAGCTTCCCAAGGTGATCCATCCCAGTTATTAATCCAAATAATCCATCTGTACCATCTGCTGGACTTCTTTGCCCTGCCTTGTGATCTCGTGTAATCTCTTTTCCTTCTCTGGCCAGCAGTGGGGTGAGGGCTCTCTACAGACCCCTGAAATGTTGGGCATATTGTGGAAGTTAGAAATTTATAATTTGTTCTTGGTTTCAAAGCATTTTAGTGATCTTACAGCTGGTGGGAGAAGTAACACTAGCCATTAATTTTTTTAATGTAAGCACTTTGTTCCAGACTGGTTGGTAGGGGAAGAAGTGAAATAAGCAGTGAAATAAGAAATCGTCAGGAAAAATACAGACAGATTAGGATGACTTCATTGAATGGATGGCCTGTGATGCAGTGAGATCGAATTCCTCTGTATTGAATAGAAGTAATGCTCTGTGAAAGTACTTCCTAGACAGCTCTGTCTCAGGAATTTTCTCCACTCACATTTCTCACTGTCCTATTTTGTGTTCTTTTGCATTCACTTTTCACTTGTGCGTGATTTCACTCAACAAGCAGGAAAAAAAATAATCAAACAGGAGAAGAAAAGTTTCGATTTGTAATATCACTAAACTTGTTTAAGTATGTGTTACGATTTTCCATCTCAATTTCTGGAGCTCCTTGAAATTGCCAAATAATTTATTTTTATTTTTTTTACTTTTTGATGAGGCAGAAGCTGAATTTCTCCATAGCAAAGGAAAACCAAGCACAGCAAAAGAAACCCGTGAGTTATAGGTACATTTAAAAAATGCATGTCTTTGGATTTCTTTGATGCTTCAAGGCCAGTGAGGAAGCCAGATTCCTTTATCTCTGAGGGCATTCTGAAATATCACACCATGGGTGGCTTTTCCAGGCATCCTTATGGCTCAGTAAAAGACTCACTAGAGTTTGCACAAGAACAGAAAGGCATCCTTCATTGGCTACCTCCTGCAATGGGTAGTTGGGACTAATGTACTAAGCATTAAATACGCTCACACACTTAATGAGTTTCCACTGACCGGGCAGCTGTCAGACAGCTGGAAAAGCATTGGTCTCCATCACTTCTTGGAATGGGCTGGTCCTTGATGTTGCTGAGATGCTGTCTACTGTCCTTTTCCTTTTTTTTTTCCTTGAGTTGTGTACAGCTTTGTGCTCGTATGTTTTCCCTTTGAATTCTTGATCTGCCAGCTATTACTGTTCCAATTATTGCCCGCTGTCAGCATGATTACCTTTCTTATCTTATCTTACTTTAGCTCATATACTTTCTTGTGCCTTAGCATCAATTTTCTTAGCAGAGCTGAGCCAAGGTTGTAATATACCTAACCAGACCTTCAGTCACAAACAGCCTTTCGTCCAATTGTTACATGAATATGTTCAAAATAAACTGAATTGGGGAGGAAAAAAGCAGGCTCAGCAGCAGCAGCACTGATGCAAGACACGGTGGAGAAAGATTTCATTATAATCAAATTGTGCTAGGCACTATGGCTGTGTAAGGAAGTACAGATCCAATTCAGTAAGGACCTGGGGAGCAGGAGGCCCAGAGAGGGGATGATTACATGTACCCAGCTGATTACCAATATTTTTTGTTTCTGGAAAGTACACACGGGTAGCATTCCCCAATGAAAAATTGTTTTTGAGGGGAAAAAATGCAGATTTATGGCTTGTCAGCATTTAATAATATTTGTTATTTTGTCGTATTTGCTGAATTGTTCATACCAGAAGACTGAGAAGCCTGGAAACCACGATGCTACATTTTAATACTGTGAATTGAAATAACTTTTGAGCTAATTTTTCATTTCAAATGTTCTTCGCTTTCATTTTACGAAAGCATAAACAGAAAAGTTAAAGGCTTAATATTCGAGTATGTTTTTTCAAGTTATCACTACTGCCAGCAACTTCAAAACTGAGCTCCTGCACAGGATCGCTCCTTCCGTTTGCCTGGGCAACTCACCATCATCTGACCCCACGTGCACTCCTCAGAAAGCACACGCCATTTCCTTTCTATCAGGAAGCCTTTTGTTTCACACTCTGTGCACTTTTGTTTGTATAGAAACTTATTGTTATCTTTCTTTATGTCCCAATACACAGACACACATACATAACTGGGAACCAAAACGATTTAAATACATCTGTTCTAGCAGCAACGCGTGACAGATTAGGTCTGATGAGCAGGGTGCACTCGAAATACATGCTGTTAAACTGCCAAATCTCTCCCAAACATGTCATTCTGAGTCCTGAACGTTGAGAAAGAAAGCCCAGAAGTGCTCCTGGGGCTGCCGTCAGGAGGTCTCTGGGAAAGCTGCAGGATGCCCAGGCTCATGCACCCTTGTTGGGACTTTGAGGGATCCTTTAGTCTCTCTCACCCATGAGCTACTCTCAGAGCAGGTGGTCTCTGGTTTGTGGCTATTGGCCTTACAGGGATCTGGCTGTTGGGGTTCATGGCATCAAGGAGACTTGGGAGCTGGGCTGATCTCTAAGGAACAGTTGTAACACGAGTTGTAATCTGTTACAATGTTTTGTAATTAAGCCCTTTAGAAACTAGTAACTATACAGCAAATGCAGAAGGGTACACTACAGTCCTTGACAGGCTGGGTGGTTTATTTATCTGCTAAATGGAGTGGAGTTTTATTTATTTGTGGTAGCTGAAGATCTGACTTGAGAGAAAGCCTTCAAAATACAGGTCAAAACGCATCTTTAAACAATGGCAACGGAGAAGGCAAGTCTTGTCCAATTAAGGATTTTTTTAAAAATTTTAAAAAGTTACTATGTCCTCTTTGCAGATATTTTCCATTGGGTCTGGGGATTTGTATTGATTCCCCACGCTCTCCCTTGCCTCCTATTGAAAGATCTGGGCAGCTGGAATATTGAGGCTGTCCATGGTGGAGTTAGAGGCGCTTTGATTCTTTATAACTAGAGCTACTATCAAACAAAGAGTAAAACAGCAACGTTAAATCATCAAAGGCATCATATCTTACCCTTTCAAAGTGAATGGTGGTACTTCCACTGAATCCATAAGCTGTCAGTTAAGTAAGGATTTGGGTCAGTGCAAGAGCACTAAGCTAACAACTGGAGACAAATTTTTCAGTAGTGTGATAGCAGGGAAAAAATATATGGAACAGCCTATCTTGAAGGTGAAAGTTTGAAAAATTTCCTTAGCTCTTTTAAGTTCTGCAGTTTGCAGTGATTCTGTAAGTGATTTTATGCTGAGGGGGTACCTTTTTGCAAATAACAGCCTTTTTCAGCCTCCAGATCAGCTGAAAGGGCTGGAGCAGGAAAAAGGGCACACAGAACCCAGCAACGTAATTCTAAAAAGTCACGTCTATTATTTACTTGGCAGGTGTCAAGTGTGTCAGCTGCCTTTTAAAGTGTAAGGGCAACGTCAGAGGCAATCTGTGTGGAACCGATCTACCTTAGTGTCCTGTCTCTGACAGTGTCCAACGGGAAGGGGTGTCAGAGTAGAGGAAACATCTAGGGGCACTTCCCTGGAATAGTCTCCCTATGACTGCTTGTGTCTCGGGGAGGTTCTGAGTTATTCTTGAGAGATTCCTCTTCCATTTGTCCATTTAATTCAAGCAATCTCCCTTTGTACTGTCCACAGTGTCCTACGGCAACGAGTTCAATAGCTCACCCACATCTTGTATGAAGAACCAACCCCATTTGGTGGTTCTGAATCTGTTACTGGCAGCTTTGCTGGATCCCACTCGCTTCTAGTACTGGAAGGTACAGTAAGAAAACAAAGCAAACCAAAAGAATACCCTATTCCCCCCGTCCATGCCATTCATGACTGTATAAGACTTCATTGTCTCTTCCTCAGTCATCTTTCTCAAGCTGAAGAATCTGGTTTTATTAGTCATTGTTTGCACAGAAGCTGTTACAAAACTTGATCTTTTCAGTCTCCAGGTACGGAAACAGTTTTAGTTCATATCAGTCTCATACATTTCTCTACCCACTCCTGGAGCACTTGTTGTGTAGAGTTGCAGAAATTCCAGATAGGACTTTTGCTTGTCTTGCTCATTGTTTCTTTTGAAATTAAGCTCTCATTCCTTTTTTTAATTGCATCATTGTACATTTTACCAAGCATATATCAAATATGCCCATCTTTTTCACTTTCTTTTAATTTAATGACTGGACTTTAGTGAGACAATTCCATGGATCCGTTACACTGGAAATAGAGTTAAGGCTTGCCTTTTTTTGCTGTCTTCTTTACACTGATTTAAAATGAATCATCTTGTGCCACAATAGCATATGACAGCTGTAAAGAATCACAGGTCTTGCTCAGAGCCAGATTTTATTTAAAAAAAAAGGTCAAGTAACACAATGTTATTTCAAGAGCTTCTTTTGTTAGACTTTCTTTACTGTAGGCCTTCTACCTAGAAATGTCCACCCTGATTGAAGAACCCCTATCTGTGGGCCTAACCTGGTTATGCAAATTCTGTCCTGGGCAAGGCTATTTAAAATGGAGAGATTTGCACCCATAAATACGGAATTACTTAGGTTTAGTTTTGTGATTGTCACATAACTCTTGAAGTTGTTTCCGTACCCTAAGCTACATAAAGACATTAAAGTAAAACCAACAGACAACCCCATTTCTTCTACACACACCCCAGCAGATACCATGATGAGTCTAATGTTACACAAAAAATGATAAAAACTCTGGTCTGATAGCTGCAGAAGAGCTGTCTGACAACTACATAATTTCGGCATCAGATGATCAAGATCATTGGAGAAGACAGATATTTGAGTTAGTTTTTGAAGTGTTTCAGATATATACCCCAAAGTGTGTTTGCTATTATGCACTATCACCTATCCAAAATAATAAGATGTAAAATAAATGTATAGTACAGTCTAATTCTAAAGGCTAATTCTCCTGGCTTTTTGCCTTTCATCTCTCCTCTTAATATTTGGAAACAGTTGGTTGTTAATTTCCCTAGTGCGATTCTGCTCACAAAGAGCCGATTCTTCAATCTTTGTTTACCTTGATTGGAACATTTCAAAAAAATGCAACCCCTCATGTGGGATGGGATGGAAAGAGGAAACAATTATAGATTCTTAAGGGTTCAGAGTTGGAGAACTTTAACAAGAACTCCAAGCCTTATTGCCTTGAAACAAATACTGTCCAACGTGCAATTCTGTTAGCTTCACTTGGTATAATAGTATGGTATTCTCTTGCCAAATTAGTGGAATCATAGGATTGTCTAGGCTGGAAAGGACCTTTCAGATCATCTAGTCCAACCATCAACCTCAGTCTGATAAAAAAACATCATTAAACCATGTCTCTAAGCACTATGGCAACCCGTCTTTTCAATGCCTCCAGGGATGGGGCCTCAACCCCTTCCCTGGGCAGCCCATTCCAAGGCTTAAAATTAGTAATTTGGTAAGAGTATATGTCAAAAGCAATGGAAGAAATTGCTACTGAATAATAAAAGGATAGAAATTGCTAATGGCCTCCAACAATGCACGTGCATTTTAGGACTATAGTGAACACTCTCAGCCAGCCCTACTGGTGTCACCAGAAATTACAGTTTTCATAAACAATTACTCTGGGAAAGAAAATGTATTATTTCCCAAGTTGCGGTTTCAGCATCGCAGAGCACAAGGGGTGGTTGTGCCTGTCAAAAGCACCAAGCCCCATAGTATTTAGTGACCATCCCTGGAAGGAATAGTCTAGTCTTTGGAGACAACGTTCCTTCAGAGAATCACCACATCTCCACATGCTCTTCATTGTAAAGCTGACACTGATAAAACATGCTAACCAAAGACAAAATCCACATCTGTTAAAACAAATTTTTGTTCTGTATTAGCTCATATGTTTCGGTACCTGAAAATATAAAAAATGGCTCATAGTGCAGCTTTTGGGGCATCAGGATGGGAAACTTCTGTTGTTTGTGTTTATACTTGTTTGAGTGTTTGCTCTTAATCAGCACTTCAAAGAAGAAATTGATTTACAAAACAGAATTTCAGATGAGGTAATTAAAGAAACAAAAAGCTAAAATAAGAATAAACAAAAACAGTGGCTCCTTTAAAGCACCAGTAGGATAAACAGGAAAATAAGAGTTTACAATTAACTAAAGAACTCATTAGAGAAATGTTTGATTCATTTAAGGATCAAAAAATATCTAAGAGGCTCCATTCAAACTAAAATATATTAACCTGTTTCTGTGGGATTACTATACTAATGCAGAAGGAATTAACAGTAATTTTAATTTGCAATGCTCATGAGTTAAACTTAATTTCACCATCTTGAAGTATGTCTTGCTGCCACGATACGTTTACATAAGATACATGCCATAAACAGAAATTATTACCTTCAAGTGGGGTCAGGTCTACATCCAGTGTTTAAATGGAAATGGAGTGATTCTGTAGTTTATCAGGAGGCACTTGAAACACGGTGAAATAGTTTAGGATGTTTGTTACTGTAAAAAAAAAAAACAAGAATCTTCTGTGACATTCATTTTTCTTCATGACATCCATCTACTAAAACTATAGGTTGCTGGGAAAGTCGACATGTCTAGTATTTTTTAGAAGATTAATAATTGTAAAGATTACAAATATGTTTTATAACTTGTTAACTAGTTAACTTGAACTAGTTCATGAAAATCAAAAAAGTTATTTGAACTGCCAACAAATATTTACTTGATACTGATACAGTATATTTCTTTTTGGTCCTGTTAACTTGTTATGAGTACTTAAATGAGCCTGTAAGCATTCACATGCACCCACACAAATTGCCTGCTATGTTGAGCTTTGTAGTCTATATAGAGCAGGTACTAAATGGTTCCTTTTTCAGTATACATTTCCAGGGCAAGAAAAGAAAAAAATCTCTGCTGTCCTCTGCTTGCTTATATTTCTAATTTTTTTAAAGTGTTCTTGTTCTGGGTCAGATGAAATTTGTTCTTCAGAAAACCCACAAGGGAAAGGTAATGTCAGTTCATTCGTTGAACCTCTTTGCTGGCTCTCAAGCATGGTATAACCTCCTCTAACATTTCTCCAAGGACTGTGCACATCGATGTCCATCTTAGAGACCCATTTCTGTCATGCTGCCTACAGTGAATTGAATTAACTTACATCCTGCTTCTGTTCTCCTTCCCTTAACCGATATCTCATTCTCTGTTGCTTCAGATTTTTGGGCATCTTGAAACGAGGACTCTCCTTGAGGTTTCTAGAAGGCACGTGGGCCAGAGTGTGTGCACAAGTAGTAAATGAAAGAGATTGTGTTTGACCAAATCCTAAACAGATGTCAAAGATTTAATAAAGTGAGGAGCTCTATTCAGCGTAACAAATAACATTCTTGCTATCTGTTGAGGAGCATGGTGTCTGTTCCTTTGCTTCTACCATGGCACAGATAATCACAAACAAGAAATAAAACTGTGGCGAGCACTCCAGAGCTGCTGGGTTCGTGCTTTGCGTGCTCAGGGACTGAACCACAGAGTTAGAAAGGATCTGAAGAAACAGTTTAGCCCGCTCCTCGTTCTGGCAGATAGCTAGCTGTCTGTCTGTCTAGCTAATGGAAGTTTAGCAGAATATTTGATCATTTTGTTTTGATCTGTACCCTTCCAAACCACCAGAAGGGTGGCCTAATAACTAACTTAAATCTAAAGCACTTTACAACTGTTTCTCCTGTGCTGTTTGTAAGAATAGAGAAGGGAATTGTGATCCCGTTAGAAGCAAAGTCTGTACTCCAGGAAGACAGGAGCTCTGCCCTACAGTCTCGACTAACTCGCCTTCCAGGGTGAGGTCAGGTGAGCTCTCGTTGCCTGTTCCGTGTCACAGGGTACGTGCGTGGGGTATTGCTGGTCTTCTCTTTTCCTTTGAAGGCAGGATACACCTGGCTTTGGTTGCTGGCTTCAGTATGTCAAGCATGCACGAAGAATCAGCTGGTAATGCTACTGCTCGGTCCCAGTCTGCACTTAGATTTGAAAGTGGTGACTAGAATTAAACATTATGTTTTACCTGAACTCTTCTACTTGGTGGGTTTAGAACTATTCCTTATTTAAGTCAATACTTCATAAAACAGAGAAGTCTGAGCTAAGGCAATTGTTAGGTTATTACTTAACAGTTCTTTTCTGCTAAGTTCACTTTCATAGTTTGGTTGTGGTTTGGTTGATTGTTTTTTCCAGCTGTACATAAGGAAAAGCTTTATCCCAATCAAATCTTTTAATCAGTGGAACAGATTGCTAAGGAAGGTGGCGCAGCCTCTGTCCTTGGAGCATCCAGAGTGGATGAAGCCTTGAGTACCAATGTTTAACTTCATGCAGCTGCCCCTGCCACGCATAGGAGGGTGGACTAGAAACCTTCTGAAGTCCCTTCTGAACCAAATTACTCTGTGCTCCTCTGACTCCTATTGAGCTTATCAGCCGAGAGGTGGGATTTTTTTCTCCCTCTCTTGATACAGAGATAAAAGACAGACCCACCCAGCCCCCCAGGTACGTAGAAGCCCATTGTTGCAGTGCAATATATTGGTTACCAAATTAACACGTAACGTCTTCAGTGCAAGGCAAATTTCACTATACTCAACCTTTGCAGCTGGCATTTTGCTGGCCTAAACAAGAAATTATTTTTTTCATCTCTTCTTGGGGGAAAGCCTCTAGTCATCCTCCTGCCTGCTCTGGGTTTGGTCCTGACTGAGATCTGGGAAGCAGCTTTGCAGCTGTGTTCTAGAGAAGGTCCCACCGCTGTGCTCTGTTTTCTTGTAACTTCCAGGTGCTAAGCTCCCAGCATTTCACAAGAGTTCCTGTGATTAGTCAATAAATGCTTGACTTTGCATTTTATGTTATTCTCTCTCCCTCTTTCCTCTTGGCCAGTTCCTTATGTGTTTTACAGATTTACCTAATCTCCATATTGTTGGCTTTAGGTATTTTTTCACTATGGTAATATTTTGAATGCTTCATAGAAGTCCGTGTCAATTAGGTCTATCACATTTCCTTTGCCTTAATTGCAAGCCAAAACACACGAGAGTTGCCATACCCCAGCAGGCTGCCTGTTCAGTTTGGTACAGCCTCTCACGCTGAATCTCCCCGTCCTCTTTACCTCCGTGTTTTCAATTACGCTTCCCTACAGAATGTGTTCAAGAGGGTTGAGTATCATTGAGATAAAACTAATGGATCTGCTGTTGCTTGGCTCACCTTTTGACCTCTCTCTGAAGTCTAAGTACGATTTCAGCTCCTTTTTGGCCAGGCAGTGCCTCACCTCCGTTTGATAGAGGCCTGTCCTACTTCACTTGCACTTCATCTCTGTGTGCTTTCATATATTCTGGAATGGAGACTATCTGGTCCTCGCAATGTAAGCACATTAAAGCCTTTGATCTGTGTTTCTTTTTTGACAGTGGCAACCTCCATTTCAGTACTTTATTCCCATTAGGTGGTGTGTTTTTTGCCTTAGACTCTCATTTTTCTTTCCTTATTGAAAACCAAAGAAAAGTATTTATTCTAAAAAATAATCTTAAATCCATTCTTATAGCATCTTAATGTATTTTCTTGTATTTTATGGTCTCTATTATAAGACTGAAGGCAGTTGTTACTAGGTAGAAAACATTTGATTTAAGGTTGGTCTCAAATTATTCTTACATTTTTATCTCTAGGATGTAGCTTTCTCGTGATGCCTATTTTCCTTCTAGTGTGTGTCTATCATCTCTTTAGGGATGGTTATCATCCAGTTAGGGCTAAAACCCTTCTGAAGTTCTTTCCTTTAGAAAAAAAGTCTTGGATTGTTTTGAATTTCTGAGATAGTTTAAGTCCTGAGGCTCTTCAATTCATTTCAACTACTAGTGCTTTTAATATTTCAGCAGGTTTTCATTGTGTATTTTTAAATTTCTTTAATTGAAAACCTTTGTTTATGGTCTGGTTTAATTTATCATCTAGCTGGCTATAAGTGGAACCAACTCATGCTCTCATCAGCTATCTTCCATGGTGCATGATAACATTAGTAACTAAAATTTAAGATAGTATTGATTATTATTGGCTTAATATATATTTCACTGTGCGTATATATTGTCTGTGGTATTTTGTGTGTCTATACATTGTGTAATACATATTTTGTTGTGCCAAAGCCTGTGAATTATCTAAGGAAATATCATGAGGCCCTACCACTAACTCAGGAAATAACCTGACCCTACTGCTATTACGGACCATTTCTCCAGTGTAAAGCAGGGAGCTACTGCCTTCTGTAGCCATGCAAGAGTCCAGTGCTGGTTTGCAGTAAGACTTTACAAGAGCAGGAGCTGCTCCTTCCCCTGAGCAATATGTCTGCAATATGCTGTATTATCCACTTGGGAAAACAGCAGACACTCAGGAGCAACACAGCAGCAGGGCACTGATCTCTTGTTGCTTTAGACTGTCTGTTTTGCAATGTGTCTCCTGAGTAACATTAGTGACCCCTACCTGTATCCCATGAGATTTATAGTGGTCTTCTAGGAGAGTGTCTCTTTCCAGCCGGTGGTGTTCTGTCTGTTTTCGCATTCTTTTCTTCACACTATACCAAGTAATATACTTAAAATGCTACACCCCACCACCGCCTTTATTTCTACTGTTGTCCTTTCTGTTCTTGCATCCTCATCATGATAGCCATTATCTTTCTGTTATTTGTTTTCCCATTCTATATACATTATTTCTAGTTCCTCTGTTCTGTTCCTAGAGTGCACTGCGTTGATTTACAGAAATTATAGTTTTCTCCAGCCTTACCCAATGCATTTACTAAATTGAGTCTAGACCCTGGAGAAATCTCATTGTCCATCCCCCATTTTACTTTGATCTCTATTAATGCTTTCTCTCTCTTTTCCCTTGTCCTTTGGTGTTCATATTCTGTATGTTCTTGCATTACCTGAGTTTCTTCTTCCTTTAAAAAGAATAAAAAAAAAAAATCACCCCCATAATTTATAGATTAATGCTCTTCTTTTCCATTCTGCCAGCTTTGATTTTGGAGGGGTGAGAGACTGGCTGTCGTGCAGAGTCTGCCAGCCAGAGTCCTCTTTCCTGCCTGGATATCTTGGAAGGCTCCTTGCAGAAACAACAGTGAGCTATTTGTTGATCTGTGATAGCTCAAGGACAAGTTTTTCCCTTTCTAGGGACCAGAATAATTTCACTGAAAATCATCTGAATCTTATTTCTGTCCATGAGACTATATTTGCCCTCCAGTTTTTCTTGGTCAAAAGGTGTTCCTAATTCTTGAATTACTCGCTGAGTTCCTTCTTCTTTTATATCTGGCATATTTTGAATACTCCTTTTGCCCCTACCTGCACCCAAGCTCCTCTGATCCTTCCTTCTGTAGACATCCTCAGGCTGCATTTCACACAGTACTATACATCCACCTCTCTTGGACTTGTATAAAAAGACAATTTGACAGAATAATATTTAAAAAGGTACTTAATGTTAGTCTGTGTATTTATCCTAAGGAGTTACATCTACATTTATTTGTATTGCCCTATAAAATCCAGCATTTATGAGAGTGTCAAAGGAATGAGAAGGTGGAGAATACTCAATTGAAAAAGAAATAAACCTCCCTGTTACTAACTTGTAGCTGTTTTCCAGCAATTTATAAGTGTTGGGGTTCTTATAGCTGGGAAGAGCATACTTCAACAAAGTAGGGCTTTACAGGGGAAGTATTTCTGTACCCTCTGACTTAGTTTGCTTGTTATTAAGTTATGCCATTTTAGATGAAAATTTAGCAAAATATTTTTTTTTACCCTTAAATGTTATGCATGTGCTTAAATACATTGTTGGATTGAGTCCTTGAGGAAGAAGTTTCTACTCTTTACTTAGGCAAGGCCCAAGAACTTTCTGCTGTAGAGGAGATTATCACTATTGAGCACATTGTGGCTTTCCATCTAGCAACAGAAATGAGTTGGGAAGATCCAAGCCTCTATGCAAAAACCCCTGTTGAGTTCCCTTTTACATGGGACGCTCTGCAGCGTAGTTTCTTACATGATAGCTCTGCATCAAATGCCAGAAACCTTAAATCTTGGCACATCTAGGATTTTCAAGATAAGAACATAGAACAGAAATGTCTCTTTGCCACTGTACGTATGAGATTGGTTCTGTAAGGTGGATAAGGAGAGGACATAGTCCCAGTACTCCAGGTTCCAGAAAGAATGCAGTGCACCCAGAAGGATGTGAGGAGGGAGATGAGGGTGATGATAGGTCAGGACAGCTTCCAAACAAATGAGGAACCAGCCAGAGCGGGACTCGGCAGTGTTGAAAGGTGAATTTCTCCTGGTTCACATTTCTCCAGTCCTTTCCCAGCTTCACATCCTCAGATGTTGAAAGTGTAGACTTCCATTCAAGTCTGTGGCACGGTAGCCGACATAAACCACTTGAAAGTATGACCAATATGTTCACATTTATGGAAAAACATTAAAATGATTATAGATTTGAAGAACTATTTCGAATACCAGAAAAGCTTTAATGATGTCATTTTCTTTCCTCCAATTACAATAGCTAAAGTACTTTTCTCATTAAAAAGTACTGTGCAGCATAAAGTAAGTAAAAAGTACTTAAGCAGGTATACTACATGAGACAGAAGCGAAGCAGCAGGTGATGCATTCACAGTTTAGGAAATTATGCTCCAGTTAGTGGTGCAGTACACTCTGTTCTTCCTTATTCTGTATTCTGTCTGCACTATACCTATTTCACACGGATTCTTTCTCTGTGATCGTGTTTCCTCCAGTTAGAGATAACAGAGGGACCACATGGTAGATCAGTTGGAGAGTTTGTTCAAGAATTTTGCATGTAAGGATAACTGCACTGCATCTTGTTTTCTTCCCTGAGAGCTTACTGTGTTATTCTGTCTGAAGTCTGTATTAAAACGCCGTTAATGCTCTGCAGCGTAGTTTCTCACACTACCCCCATTACTGCAGACTCATGTCCCTTCCAGTTCTGTATGAAAGCAGCATGACAAACATCTGTCACATGTCGGCTCTTTCATCTTCTCTGCGGGAGGAAGAGTGTTTGCAAAGGAGTATTTTATTTTGGATTTATCTTGATCCATACCTACACATAAAATATATGCAGGATCCATACCTGCACAGAAAAAAGACAGAAGCACACATACCTTGCTAAGCATTTGTTAAAGGTCGTGGAATCAACCTAAACGTTTCTACTATTTAGATTGGAAAATATTTGGTATGTTCTGTAGTTTCTGTGGGAGCTTGAGGTGTAGTTTTACATT